>AWOL01S0032547.1:0-53642 GCA_000715115.1 Nicotiana otophora
TATATATATGAAGATTATCAATTGAGATTTCTCAATTCTGTGGAGAGCCACATAAGATAAAAAAAAAAATCATGAATCTTCTTATTCACAAGTATGTAAAAATATTCCATATTTTCTATTTTTTGGACTTCTAAATACAGCTTCATAACATTCACATTTTTTTTGATAACTTATGATGTCTGGGTCAGCTACGCATAGTTCGGCTAATTTCACGAGATATCTATTATCTTCCACCAATACAAATATTGAGTAAATGAAGTAGTGTGTATCAACAAATTCTCAACTTGCTGAATATGTTAGTGGAAATACTGATGTTATAATTGACATACTGCATGACCATATACAACACCTAAGAAATCTTTTACTCCTTTGTGGAAATATCTAAAAAGACTAACAATGGTTTTAAATGCTTCACCATTTCGTTGTTGTACTCCACTTACAAACAAGGCAGAAAGTCCACACTCTCCCCATTTAACGCATCCTGTTTTTTTCGTGTCCAAACTCAAATTAATGTATAAATACTGTTCATAGATAACAATTACTTTTTGATTATCTTCCTTTGAATTTTCCAATTTTGCCTTTATATGCCCCACAATATTCAATTTTCCGTTTTCCTGAAGCAAATGAAGTTCAAACGAAGAAAGACAACAGAGGTAGATAAGTATCTTGTCAATTGATCATTTAATTAGGCCAATCATAGTTATATCTTTAGACTATAGGAAATATTTAAATAGTTTATTAATTGATATACCGGGCTAACTTGTTGAAGGATGTTTTATGCGTTTAGTGGAAATCGAAAGAATCCAATTCGAGTAAGTTTCAATTCAAAAATTTCTTGAAATGGATCAAACTTTTTTTATCCAAAGTGTTTCATGTGGATATAGTTGGTTTTCCACGAAATCTATTTCAGTAGAGCGTATGATGTCAATGGCTCTATCACTGTCACAAAGTGATTTAGAATGATTTTTCTTTATCGATGATGATCGGTGGTTGATACATTCAAATAATAAAAAGAAATTCTCTTTTTAATCCTATTTAGATTCTGTCAAGTGAATACAATCAAACTCTCCATGAAATTCATAGTTGCATTAGTTATAGCTTCCTTGTTCGTAAATAAAGCGAATTCGGAATTTTCTTTCATTCCAAGCCATAACATGTATCCATATGCTTCATATTTATTCGGAGTTCGTTCCCATAAATATAGCCATCAACTTGGAATCAAATAATAAAATGTATCGGAAAATATAGTTTTTCTTTTGTTTTGACATAATATCTGGACCTATCAAGATCTAGAATAGTACTCTTGAGAAGGAAATTCTCCCACTACATTTAGGACCGTTTGGAAATGATTCCTAAATATTTTTTGAAAAGGTTGATGGGTGAAGTTTGATTTGAAATTGAAAATGTGTTTGACATGAATTTTGGGGCAAGTTTTGACATATTAAAAAAGTTTTTTTTTCAGCTAAAAAGTCCCAAATGGTCATGATTTGACCCAAAACAAAGTCTTAAGATATTTGGGATTTGAAGTTTTGATTTTCAAAAATCTCCCAAAAACTAAATTATTTTTATAAATAAACACATATTTTATTTTATTGTTTTTGAAAAAGAACTTTCAAAACTTATGGCTAAACGCCTACTTATATTTAGTCTACTCTTTGTGGACACTAACTTGAAGCATCAATAGAAGTGTAGAATATTTGACAAAAAAGCTAACCACGGTGATAAAGCATAAGAAACTAGTAGATCAAGTGGAGTCGCAGTGTAAACACAAAGATGGAAAATAAAGCTTTTGAGTGCATATATTTGGTAAATGTTGCAGCAAAAGTCATTATATTGCTATACATGTAAATAGTTTTCTGCAATTTCTTTATAATATTTATACTCTAAGTAAATGCTCGAGCAAAACTAAAAGAAAATTAAATATTACTCTACCAGTTTCAATTTAGATGATACATTTTTCTTATTAATCCGTTTAAAAAAGAATGAGACATTTTTATAATTAGAAATAATTCAACATTAAACTCTTCATTTTATTGATTTTATCGTTAATAAAAATTTTTTATAACCACACAAATATCATAGTTCCACAAAGTTTTTACCTCTTAAACTTTTAAAACCATAAATTTTAATTTTGTTTTCTTTTCTTAAACTCGGTACCGAACAAATACTTTTTAGAAACAAGCACGAGTCATAGTCTTTTCATTCAAGATTCAAGCTTTGATTTGACAAGACAATACATACATGTGAAGGATATGACAATTGCCTTACGAGCAATTAAGTGACCTCTCCTACTACTCAACGGCTCAACCTGTCAAAATATCATTCCCTCCCACACCCAAAATATGCACTTCTTCTACTTCTGCTTTTTTTAATGCTCATTATTTATATTAAAGTCCCCACTAATTTAAATTGCGTTAGACAAGCTCGATAAAAAGTAAAATATTTTCTACGAAGATTTTCTTTTTTTATTTTTATAGTTCGAACCCACAATCTTTGATTAAGGTTAAAGAGATCTCATCAATGCCATAACACATAGAAATGAAGTGTTCCCATTTTGTCTTAAAACACATTTTCCATCTGTTTCAGTTTATGTGAACCTATTTTCTTTTTGATCCGTTCCAAAAATAATTATCCATTTCTAAATTTGAAAACAATTTAGCTTAAACTTTCAATTCTACCCTTAATAAGAAGCTTTTATAACTACACAAATATTCTGGACCCCTTTTGACTTGTTTAGGACCATAAATTTCTAAAGTCTTCATTTTTTTTTAAAATTTTGTGTCTAGTCAAACAGATTCATATAAATTGGATCGGAGTGAGTAGTAATCCTAGCCATGAATAATGACATATCTTTCCATCAGTCTGTTTATTGTATTTTATTTTTAATTCAAATGACATCAGTCCGTTAACTATTGTACTTCACTAACTACTGATGCTGAGATTTCAATCCTCTACTGTTTGTCTCTCTTTTTCCTCCACAAGACTCTCTCTTGGCTTAGGCAAAGAGTGCAGTGGCACTGACTTCCACGTGCCATTTATGGCACTTTCACTTCATAGCCTAACCCCTTTCTCATTCCTTTACTTTCACCACCAATACTACTAATGCTACGAAATATTTTGATTTTGATTGAACATAATATTTTAAAAACATAAAAACAAAATATTATTATAATATTTATGATCTTAAAACATATTACCTCCGTTTCAATTTACGTGAACCTATTTTCTTTTTGCTCCGTTTAAAAAAGAATGATTCCTTTCTAAATTTGGAAACAATTTTGTTTAAACTTACAATTCTACCTTAATGAGAAGCTTTTATAACCACACAAATACTCTGGGCCCCCTTTTGAATTGTTTAGGACCCCAAATTTCAAAAGTCTTCATTTTTTCTTAAACTTCGTGTCCAGTCAAACAAGTTCACATAAATTGAAACGGAGTGAGTATTATAATTACTTTCTATGTTTATAAAGCTGGTTGTTGACGGTAAACCAAGAAATTTATAGATAATTTGTTTTAATTTTTTTAAAAGAGTCATTCTATATGAAATAGATTTAAAAAATAAAATCATAGAAACTTGAATACGAGTAATAATTACTCCTATTGTTTTTAGTGATATTTTCTTTGCCCTATTTCATATATCGATATTTGACTATGTATTTAAGTCTAAAAACGGTTACTCTTAACTTATATATACTTCATCCGTTCACTTTTACTTGACATGTATACTAAAAATAGATTTTTTGTTTTATTTGTCACTTTACGCATATCAAAAAAAGACAAAAAAAAATTTCTTGTTATACCCACAGTATTTATTACTCATTTCAAATCATTTTCTCAAATTTAATAAACTATGCATCAATTAATATGAGTAGCATGGTAAATTATGCATTTTATTTTATTATTTCTTAAAGGGCGTGAAAAGTCAAAACGTGTCACGTAAAAGTGAATGGAATGAGTACTTACTGTATTAGATAACGTACAGTTGGACTAGTAGAAAAGATACTGAAACAATGGAATATATTAATTTGTAAATTATGGTAATTCACAATTTAGTAAATTAAAAATGGCAATAATTGGGGTCAAGATATTCTTTTTATAATCATGTTCGGACCAACTCGGGCATCCCTAACTAATTTTACGAATACCCACCAACACAATCAAAGACATTCAAAATGAGAAGTGAGTTTGATGAGCAACAACAGTGACCCTTTTGCCTATTGATTTGAATGAAAAGATGGGAGGAACTTGTTCATCTGATCTTATACTAGTAATTAAATGTCTCTTTCTATCTATCTTCCCTCCCCTTATTCTTTTTGCCTCTCTTTTTTACTTGTTCATCAATCTTTCCCTTTGGAGGTCTATTTTGCAGAATCTGTATCTAAGGGCAGTTGCGTTACTTTTCCTTTTGACATTTTGTTGAATTCTTGCTAGGATCTATATACTTGGATATTTTGTGCTAGCCAAATGATTCTTAGAATTAGGTTGACTATTTTAGAGTAGTAAATGGACGTAGAATGCTTCTTTGCAGAAAAAAAAAAATCGATCTAATTAGTTTGATTTGATTCAAACATTTGAAAAACCAATTTAATTGGTATGGTTTCCTTTTAAGTAAAAATCGACTCAAATCGACACATGAATAACCCTAATTCAGTCTACAATTGCCCTTGTGGCAAAACAAAATATTAGAACAGAAAATAATTATAGATGAAGAAGGAAAAAAAAACTATTTTAATTTTCTCTGTGTTTATTATTTTATTTACATTATAGGCGAAGTTGATGTGCAGTGTACTTAAGGAATGGACTAAAGGAAGGACCATTATGTATGCCTGCAAATGTTTGGCCTTGTTTTGTCCTTTGCAGTTAAAGTTAAAAAAGAAAACTAGTCCAACTTAAGGACCATGCATGTGATGTAGATATATCAGAGAGAAGAGAAAATAGTACAGTACTGATCGAGTACTGAGTACTACTACTGGTATTTGCATTCATGTGCATGCACACGAGCACTGATCTCATTTTCACCTATACTTAAACGAAGAGCCAATAAAGAAAGGCAACCTTAAAAACCAGAAAGAAAAAGCAGGGCCAGTCTCTTTGCTATATAGTGAGTAGAAGACATGGCGGAGCTAGGTTTTCGTCCAACTTAATAGCCTTTGCATAGATCTTATAGTTATATTAAGAAGTTCGTTATATATATATAAATATTCAAGTACAAACTCAATAATTAAAGTTATACCTACTATAAACTTCAAATGATGACTCAGAAATAAAGCAAATATATATACTCCATTCGTTTCAATTTAGATGAAATAGTTTGATTCGGTATGAAGCTTAAGAAAAAAAAAAATTAAAATTTGTGGTATTAAAAACTTAAGTGGTAAAAGCTTTGTAGGGCCACGACATTTGTGTGATTATAAAAAATTTTCATTAAGAGTAGTAAAATGAAGAGTTTAAATTTAAGTTATTTTTTATTGTTAAAATATGTTAAACGAACTAATAATAAGGAAAGTGTATCGTATAATTTGAATCGAAGGGAGTATATAAGTAAAAAGAGTCAAAGGAACCATAGGTATTGTAGCAGAAGGGAAGCTGCAGAAACTGGCAAAGAGATAATGGAGAGGTATGAGAGAATAGGGACAAGGAGAGTGAAGAGAGTGGGTCAATTAATGTCCCACAAGCATGGGGTTGTCTTGTCTTGTCATGTCAAAAGTTTCACTTATTAATGTTCTTTTCTCTTGTTTACATCTTGTCCTGATGCTACTATTGACACTACTTAGCTTTTACAGAGGTTAAAATAGTTTACTACTTTCTTGTTGCTTCCTTCATCGATGCTATGGAGCAAAAATTATGGGATATTAGAGTTTAAATTTCAGTAGAGATAAAAAAAACTTTTGAATAATTTCTTCTCTTCTGTATGAACTTTGATGAACAGAGTTTTAAAAAATAGCAAATATTTGGTAGAATAATCCGCAAGCCAAAACACTATCTTAGAATGTTAACATGGGCAATATACTTATAGGTGTTATTTTGACAATTTGTGAATTAAGTTTTTCACAAACATAAGAAATGGAGTATCAAACAGATACAACTTCATGAAAAAATATTGGTTGAGAACTTTTTCACGTTGTTTTCGCTGCAAAGGCAACCTAAAAATCCTGAAGTTAGTTGCTGATTTGATGTGAAAGAGAAGGCTGTTAATTGAGAGAACAACAACCCAATATAATCCACTATTGGGTTCTGGGGAGGGTAGTGTGTACGCAGAACTTACCCCTACCATGAGGTAGAGAGGTTGTTTCTAATAGACCCCTACCATGAGATAGAGAGGCTGTTTCCAATAGACCCTCGGCATCCTTCCCTCCAAGAACTCCACACCTAACTCTTGGGGTGACTCGAACTCATAACCTCTTGGTTGGAAGTGGAGGTTGCTTACCATCAGAGCAACCCTCTTGTTAATTGAGAGACAAAAGTGAATATATTACTTCTGTCCTGATTATAATGCAACAAGTCAGTAATTTAATGGCAGGTACCAACTCTAGGCAATACACTACTAGAAATTTGGCAAAAATCGATCAACTTTGTTCGGTCAAAAAACCGATCAAAGTTGATCGGTTTTTCAAAATATTTTATTTTTTAATTTTTTTTACGAAATCGACCAACTTTGGGCGATTTTCTTTGGCGCAAAAATGCGGGAAACTATTTTTGAGTCCCGCAAAATTTATTTTTCAAGAAACCGACCAACTTTGGTCTGTTTTTTTATTAAAATAAATAAAAATTAATATTAAAAAAATGACCAAAGTTGGTCTGTTAATTCGGCCGGTCATTTAAAAAAACCGACCAACTTTGGTCGGTAATTTTACTTTTAATAAAACCGACCAACTTTGGTCGGTTATTTTCCTGCGAAAATACAATTAAAGAGTATAAATCAAATAAAAGACAGTCTTAAAATAAAATGCACCAATGGTCCAGTGGTAAAATAGTATCCTGCCACAGTACAGACTCCGGTTCGATTCCCAGATGGTGAATCTTTTGATTACATCATTAAAATACCGACCAACTTTGGTCGGGTTTTTTTTTTGCAATATTTTATTTTTGAATTTAATTGATCGACCAAAGTTGGTCGGTAATTTCTGACCAACTTTGGTCGGTATGCCTTTCCGACTCCTAAAATACCGTCCAGATGTAAATAATCACGTTTTGGTCGGTTATTGGCCATTACCGACCAACGTTGGTCGATTTTTTTGGTCAGTTTTTACCGAATTTTTAGTAGTGATAATAGCATTGAGAAGGAAGTGAAAGAACAAGGTGAATGTAAAAGAACCACAAAAAAATGGAGAGCTACGAAAATGGAAAATGCAAGGATCAACAACAACAACAACAGACCTAGTGTGATTTCACAAGTGAGATCTGGGGAGGGTAGTATGTACGCAGACCTTACCCCTACATTCAAGAAGACAGAGAGGTTGTTTCCAGAAGACCCTCGACTTAGGAAAGATAAAAAGAAGGGCAGCAACAAGCACACTAATTAGAAAACCGAAGCAAAAAATACAAAGATACAAAACTAAAATTGACTATTGCAATCAGAGGACCGGAACGAAATTAACGACAAGTAAACACAGAAGTCAAGGAATACGCAAATACATTAATAACGCTAACCCATGTACTAAAACTATTGTCACAGACAAGGACAACACTATGCAACCTATCCTAACCTTTTACCTTTATTCTCAACCTCCGCACCTTTCTATCCATGGTCATGTCCTCAGTGAGCTTAACCAATGCCATATCTTGTCTAATCACCTCTCTCCAATACTTCTTCGGTCTACCACTACTAAAAAACAGCAAATTTGTGACTGAATAATTCCGACCGATTTAATTCAGTCACAATTTTCGACTGATTCGGTCGGAAACTTTATTAAAAATACATGTTAATTATATTTTTAATTTTTGGCTCAAAACTTGCGACTGATTCAGTCGCTCAATTACGTGAAAAATATCACGAAAATAATTTTTATGGTTTGCGACTGAATCAGTCGCAAAAATTAGAATTAAAAAAATTTAAATTAAATGTTTCGACCGATTTGGTCGGAATCGGCAAAAAAAATGAGGTCTGACTGGTCAACGGGATTTGTGACCGAATGAGTCGCAATTTGAAAATTCAAATTTTAAATTTGCGACCTATTCGATGGCAAATCGTTTTTTGTAATACACCCTAACCCATTTTTTCTTCTTTTATCTTTCTTCTCTAACTTGTTTTCCTCTCCTCCCCTCTCCCCTTCTGCCCCCACCCGCTCTATTTCTCCTATAATCTAACCATATTAGGTATAATTTTCCTCTCTCTCACTCTCCCTCTCTCTCTCCCTCTCCCTCTCCCTCTCCCTCACTGCTCCATTTCCCCCGTCCAGTACCCCTCCCCACCCCTCCCCCCCAAATATTTTTTTTTAATTCCCAAGTTGTTTAACTCATTTTTGGTGCAGGAAACTGGCGGCTCATCTCCCCTCCGGTGGTGGTTCGGCAGCAGATCCGTTGGTCATTTTCTAGGTTTATTTTTTGCATTAATTTAGCAAAATAGTATGTATAAATTAGCTATATAATTTGCAATATAGTATAGATAAATTAGCAATAATTTTTGCAATATAATATGTATATATTGATGTTAAAAATTTACTTGTTTAGATTAATTAGCTATTTTTTTCTTTTTAGTTAGATGTTCTTGTAAAAATGGCTAGTATACTTGTATGTATCCAATAATAAATCAAGAAAAAAAATTTAGAATAATTTGGGTATGTTCCATAAGTATGGAATTCTTGTTTATATAAAACACAACTAAAGAAACAACTTAAGTGCTAATACTTCGTATAATTTAGGTTATAATAGTTAGAGTTGAACAATATTTTAAAGAGTTAAAAGTTTTTTACATTCAAGGTATATTAATTAAGAAATAACTCAAGTGCTAATACTTCTCTATTTCGGCTTTTCGTTTGGAAATTCTCCATTCCCTATCTATGTATTAATTATATTATTTATTATTGAAACGAAATGAAGAAGATGCAATCAATTAAGTATTAGAGCGCTATCATATGCTAATTTGAAATAAATTAGATTAATTTTTATGTTTTAGGACTTTTTTGTCTTACAATTGTTTAATGTACATATTAATATTGAAACCACCCAAGTATTATAGTAAAATATATAATTAAACTATTTAGATAACCTTTGGGAGAATATAACTTAGTAAGTAGTATAAATAAAATAAATATGTTAACTTTTATTTTTTTTATTTGTGTAGATGGCATTTGTGCATCGTACATGGATGTATAATAGGAATCATCCTAATCGTGTGGGGTTAAGGGATGAATTTAAAGAAGGGGTTGTTGGATTTATTGCTAAGGCAAGGATACTTGATGATTTTCATATTGAAGGAACGATTATGTGCCCTTGTGTGAAATGCAAGTGTGTTAAGTTATTGGGAGAAGATGTTACATGGCATCTTTTTAAAAAGAGATTTATGAAAAATTATTATGTATGGACTGCTATATTAGGTTTTTGTTTGGTTGTTAGGTATTTGGTTAGCTATTTTATTTGGCAGGTGGTGTAATTAGAAATACAGCAGAATTCTGCTTAAAAATGCCCAGATTTGCGACTGAATCAGTCGCAAATTTCACCAGGAATTACCCAGATTTGCGGCTGATTCAGTCGCAAATTGAAAATTTCTAACAAAATTTAATTAAGATTTGCGACTGAATCAGTCGCAAATGGAGAAATTTTAATATTTTTAATTAATTAATAATCAATATTTACGATTGTTTCAGCCAGAATAATTAATTAAAATTTTATTTATTTTTTAATTTTTTGACAAAATCAATCACAACTTTTAATTTATATATATATTTTTAATTCTAGTCAATGACTGAATTAGTCGCTAAATTTGCAACTGATTTGGTCACAAATGGCCTAATTTCAAATGTCCTCGTATTTTTTAATTTTCAACTGAATTCATCGCAAATTTTCGACTGATTCTCTCGCAAATATATTGCGACCTCGTGTTTTCTGACTGACACTTTTCAGTCAGAAATCCATCGAAAAACAAGATTTCTGACTGATTTGACGGTCGCAAATTTGCTGTTTTTAGTAGTGTACCTCTACCTCTCCTTAGGCCCAACCTCTCACATCTCCTCGCCGGTGCATCTGTGCCTTTTCTATTCACATGACCGAACCATCTAAGTCTCGCCTCCCGCATCTTGTCCTTCACAGGGGCCATGCCCACCTTGTCCCGAATAACTTCATTTCTAATTTTATCTAGCCTGGTATGCCCGCACATCTATCTCAACATACTCATTTCAGCCACATTCATCTTTTGGACATGAGAGTTCTTGACTGGCCAACACTCCGCCCCATATAACTAGTCGATTCGACCATCGATAAAATATACCTTTAAGTTTAGGTGGCATATTCTTATCACACAAAACACATGAAGCGAGCCTCCATTTCATTCCTGGCCACCAAATTCTGAAAGGTGACCAAGTGCTGCTCCTTTATCGGGAAACTAGAGTTAGCTATCACCAAATCAAAAGCTTTAGCAAAATCCAACAGGGACATACCACCTCAGTTTCTAACTCCAAAACCAAAATCGCCATGTACACCATCGTAGCCCCCTGACGTCGCCCCAATATGGCCATTGAAATCCCCTCCTATGAAAAGCTTCTCAGTGTGCGAAAAATGCAAGGATCACGCCTTAAATATTCAAGGATGGTATCATCTTTTCTAGATTATGGTTCAATACATTTTGAAGTACTAGCTAGCAAAACTGTAATGAACTGGGATTTTTCAGTCTTCATTTGTTTAAAATGACAAAATCGTAGTTCTTTATGTTACAACAGTGAAGTTGTTCTCTCATGTGTACAACAATTACAAGTTAAGAACCACATTCTGGCTTCCTGCAAACTGATAAAACAGAAAGCATTACCTATGAGACAAACTGATTTACCATCTTATGAATAAGTTAGACACGAATATAATGGTATACATTCAGCATTGGCATTTCAACTAACAATCGCAGGCAAAACTGCTTTAAGCAACAGCCCAAAACCTTTTCCTGCAAAATAAGACCGGCTCCGACTTTTTCTGATGGTCTTCTAGAAAATGTAGTTGGACGTCCCAGAGAAACTTTGGTGCAAGAGCTTGGATCCTTGATATGATAGGTTCTTTATCTCTAATAATGATAAATCCCTGCATAAACTTGAGAACATTAAGTTTGTTCACAATTGAAACTTCTACATGAATATTCACGGAGGATTTCACATGTCACAATTACTCAATGGATATACCAACTGGATCCTGTTATTCAGTTGACATAAATATGTAATATCTCTTACATCGAAAGGGAGTCTCACTTTTCTACACATAATTAGTTAAAAAAGAAATTTTGAATTTGTCACAGTTCCACTAATCCGAAGAGTCCTTTAAAAATCCTTACATTGGAACATTTTTCCAGCTACATGAATGATCATACTAACTCTCATCCAAAACACTGAGCTCGAAGAAGTTGTCAGCGCAAAACTTGAAAACAAGTAGTAGAATGTCTAAGTTTTGCTTGGGAAACTAACACACTTTCGAGTTCCATCTCTACCCTATTTTCAACAGATGTGGTGATCAAGGATTTATGTTTTCCATTGGTATTGATAGAAACAAACATATAGTGAAATGTCAAAGTTTGTAAATTAAGTTGGTTAATATATAAAGGAACTACTCATCCAATCAGATACCATAATTTCCGAAATTCCATGTTCTACACTGTGGAATTGAGTTCTCTTTTCACCCTGTCTGTTCACTTGCTTTTCCTCATTATGACTGTTAAATGCATTTTGCTAATTTGTAAACCTGGTTTGTACTCGAGAAACAAATGCTACCTTTACTGAGGGGGTTATATCTTTCACATATGTCATTTATCGAACTAATAGACTTGTTCTGATTTTTCTGAACTATGAAATGCAAACAATCAGTCTTACAGATGCTTTCAGTTTATCAATTGATTAACTATTTTGTCTCTCAAGCATCAAGTCGGAATGAAAATCCTTTACCTGAGGTCGTAGAATACGGTCCATCTCCAGCATGATATCTTCAACTCTACAACCTTCTTCACGATCTTTATAGTGAGATAGAAGATGATTGGCATGCAACAAATCATAAGTGCGGGGATATGTGGAGAATGGCTCACACCTACGAATTTGATTAGATATTCTGTTATGGCACTTGTAATTCAGATGAGAGCTTATAGGTAAGGTACAATGAATTAATAGCATACCAGTCATGAAAAACGCCTGTAAGACCCCTTCCATAAACGGCAGACAGGGTGTTATTCATGGTTACAGGAACTACATTCATTATCCAAACAGGCCATGTATTTAAGCCAACCGCAAACCCACCAAGGAAAGCACTCATGTCCATTACATTATGTATTTCTTTCTCCTCAACATTCATCAGTCTCCAGTAATGGCGAACTTGATCTTGCCAATAGATTGTATCCTTTAAGAACTTTTCATGATCAATACCTGCAAGAAATGTATTGAGCATGTCAGACGTAATGAGAGTTCCA
The DNA here is from genome assembly GCA_000715115.1 of Nicotiana otophora. Classification (NCBI taxonomy): domain Eukaryota; kingdom Viridiplantae; phylum Streptophyta; class Magnoliopsida; order Solanales; family Solanaceae; genus Nicotiana; species Nicotiana otophora. The sequence goes on from AWOL01S0032547.1 coordinate 12,590, forward strand.
AAAAAATGAAAGGAAAATCTCCATGAATCTATCTTGATCAGAATTATACACAACAAGCCATAGGTGTCTTAGTAGTCCCGTGTTAAAAGCACAGCAACAGCCTCAATTAACATTTTAGGCCAGAAATGATCTTTTAGAGGAGATAATAACATTGACGGTTGAGGAAAAAATAACACTAACAGTTGGAGAGAAATGAAAAGGAACCACAAATGCAACCTTGCTGATTGAAAAGGCCAACTCTCATGTGCAAGAAATATAGAAATGGTCGAAGCTAGAAGAAGTAATAGGATGAGGAAAAACCCCAACTCCACAGCGACTCCTTGTTTGTTCCATCTTAAGTTGAATATTTTTTATTCAGTTATTAGAAGATTGTCTAATTTGGAAACAAGAAAGGCATCTTTTAGAAGTTGCACACTTCTCCAAGAAATACAATAAACATTCCAAAATTTAACAACAGATTCTTAAGTCGCCGAAAAAAAAGAGAGAAACAGGAAAGGGTTTCAAAAAGTTGTGAAGCGGAGCCTTCACATCCCCTCTTCCACAAAATCTTTCATGATAGCATGCAAACAATTCTTGTGATCACCAGAAATCTTATACTCCATCTAACATACTATCAGAAGAAGCTGGAAATTGCATTGGAACATACCTGATATAAAGTTTTCTTCCCCCCTAGAAGGCATGTGATTGAATAGATTCATAAGAGGTTTTCAAGTACCTTCTCAATGCTAGCGGATACTTTTCTTGCTAACCACATCTATTTGAGTTAATACTTCTATAGCATGAAAGAGAGTTTTATAATAAACTACTCTATACTTTTTATCGGATGTCCCTAAAGTGACCTACCCAATTATACTTTTGTTTAGTTGTAATATAAATGCGGACAAATAAAGCATTGCCGGACAACTGGAATAGCTGCCGCCATATATTAGATCATGCAAAGATTTTTTCACTTATCTAAGACAATTTTAAACGGATTTCCTTGAAAAAACAAGCTTACTACACTGCGGATTATCTTTTTTTGAAGATAAAAGGGGGTTATTTCAACTTTTGTGGACCATTATTTAGCCAGAAAATTAAGATCTTAAAATAAAACTCGAGCACTGAGAAAGCCTTTAGCTTGCAAGCTACTAATATCTCTATATTTGTAGGAAAACAACATCGTCATTGAAAGCATCAACGCGTTAACTTTTTCAAAACCTCACATTGTTAGAGCCTACCTAGTCATTTCATCATCACGTCTCTGCCATCACTACTCGATATTTAAGAAGCAACATAGCCACTTGTTATCCAAGAATGCTATCACATACAAATGCTAGAGAACTGAGATTTCCATCATTATGAATCGGTACCTATTTTAAACTGCTGGTTAAAGAAGACTATAAAAAGAGCCGAATGAATATGATCAAGCAGAAGCTCCTGACATGCTAGGCCATGCATATTCGATCTGATTCTCAACAGCATAATAAAGAATTAAGATTTGAACTTTGCGCTTCATGAGGGACATATTCACTAAAAGTGATTCGAGAACTAAAACAGGAAAACTCATCAATACACCACACCAAAGAAGAGAATTGACAAACCTATCCGACTGAGACTTTGTGTATATTCTGAAAGACGTTGTGGTCGAGGAGGTAGTTTCTTCAAAGAAGACGAACTATCACTAAGGGTAACACAGTTCCTCAGAGGTGTTTTCCATGATGGCTTCAAATCATCCTCAGAATCACATAAGTTTACAAGCTGCTCCTGAGCGTTATGCTGAAGACATGAATTATCTTCTTGCTTAACCCATATTGCTGTCTGAACTTTCTGTGCAATAAGCTTCCAGCACATTCCAGCAGTTAGATTTACTAATTTGTCCCATATCTCTGGGAAATCTTTATCCTTTCTATAGGTAGGAGGAGCTGAATAGACAAAATATCCATTTGATCTTAATATGCGATTCACTTCTTTGAGTAAAATACCATCTGCACGCGCACCCAAATGAAAAAATACTTAGGCATTGTGAAACAATAATACTGTGTTTACATAACATGCACAGCTAACATATAACTCTGTCGGTTTTAACCTATGAAAAGTCTACTTAGATTTAATTACCTTAGGAGAACAGAGTCATAAGCATAGTTTGGAAAGTTATGTACCATAGTTTGAAACTCAGCTATAACAGTTTAGTTGTCACGAGAGTGTCTTGAGTAAAGTCTACATTGACATAAAAAGAATAAGCTAATAGCTTCATGATAATCAAGCTGGTGGAACAAGAATATTATGGAAAGATATCTAAGGCCTTGTAGATTCTAACACAACATTAAGTTCATTGAGATTTCCAAAATTATGTACCATTCTACTGTTAACATGCAGGATGTAGACAGCCGAATAATTAGATATAGTTTCCTTATTTAACGTAAAGCAATTACATCTAGGTCAATTACATTTAAGCATATAAGGCTCGCATGTTCAATAAAAGAAACACTCACCATTTTCATGCCAATCAACTCGACATCTGGAACAATGGACCATGTCAAAAGAGTTACTTGGATACGGTAGCTGCTTCGTAGCTAAAGCAGATATCATAGCACCGATTCCTCGTTCCAAAGCAAATTGAATCTGATTCTCATGACCATCTTTGGGAGCAAAAGATAGTGTTTCTATATTTAGAGGAAGAAGATAGGCAGAGAAACTAGCAACCCCACAACCAACATCAAGCACCTGATATACCCCTGCTGCACGCAAGTCACCAGTCTCATTGGTTGTCATATTTCCTAACCTGCATCGAAGAAATGAATTTAGTACATCAGCTACATAAAAGAATGGTAGCATGAAGGATTGACACTCGTGTGTATCTAGATACAAGGTGAAATGATGCAAAATTGAAGATTTTCGTTAATAATTTGCATTGTTTAAGATGTTTATTAGACGAATTCAGTTAAGATTTTTCGAGAAATCGTATATTATCAAATTTTCGTGATCAACTACAAAACAGTATACTGATTTGTATAACCAAGCTCATGTGTGTTGTTGAAAAGCCATTGACATTTCTTTTATGATGGCGGTGTTCGGGCAAATTATTGACATGTTAGAAAACTTTGAAACACCCGGCACAGAGGAAACTATATCTGATCCTCATAATAGGAAAGAATAAGCTTTCCAGGTATGCCCAGCCTCACTTGGCGCACCTCACATCCCCAAAAGTGAGTCGTGACAATTCGACTCTTGGGTATTGAAAGGGGACAACCTTCTTAGGACTAAGGGTGTAAATGATTCTCACCATTCTTAATAAGTGTAAATGGATCATCTAGTACAACATAAATTAGCTTCGTTAAATTGCTTAAGGAAAGCCATCGTGTGTTTCAAATCGATTTTCATTTTGCATGCTTATGACAGGAAATAATGTAGTAGAATTATCAAAAGGCTGCAACTCCAACAATCACATGGGCAGGAGAAGTGAAAGAGAAACAGAACGTATACCTCTCAATATATTCTGTAGCTCCATGCTTAAAATGAGTTCCACCACCTGGAAACCACCAAAGCTGATCCTTCTCATGTACCCAATTTTGTCCTCCTTTTACCTCCGCAAGACGTGTATGGTTTACATTACCCCGCCATACATAATCCCTGCTAGTTGGCCACCTTATTGGTATCTTATAATCAGCTGGAGGTGGCACCAAACAAAACAAGCGCCTTTCAAGTGGAGGACAATGCCTCTCTAGCTCTTCTTTCCTTGAAAGATCTAATTTTGGCATCAATTCTTTAACATAAGAAATGTCATGACAGGGGATATACTCTTTAAATTTCAGAGGACATACATTTATCCCAGTTTCAGGGATTGTGAGGGGTACCATCCGATATGAAAGAGCAATCTTGTTCGTAAACTTCAAAACACCTGCATGCATATTTTTAAATACATGGATCCGAGATTCCAATAATAGGAAGCCAGTAAAACAAAAATGCCTAGCAGTCAACGAAAAGAGCGTTAATTCTGAGAGCTCAACGTTCAACCAACTAGGGACTGCTCTCCCCAGCAAAAGAAAAATGGCACAGGGTGAGAGTAACAAATTTAAGGAAGTAAAATGGTAAGAGAAAAAACAGGACACAAATTCACATGGACACACGTTGACTGCCTAACAGATTGCCTCTCAGTTTCTAGACGGAATTCCTGAGTAGTAAGGTGGACAAGCAGGAAATTGGAAGCAACATGGGCAAGAACAATATGGATTTTGTCAACATGCCTTGAAAATCCTCAAAGAAAAAGTTCAAAAAAACTGTTCAGAAGCTGTAGTGCGGAAAAGACTGGACCCAGCTGTAAACATCATACCAAAAAATTTCAAGTTTCTAACTTCACTGTGCATGCGGGCAAAAAAAACGATAAAATGCTCCTATTACAGAAGTAAAGCCTGAAAACAGAAACAAGGGAGGAAGCTGAATCAGAATGAAAGCGTTTTTTGCACAACCAACTCACAATATCTGATATAGTCCCATCTCTGTAAGTATTGATGCTTAAAAAAAGGAAAGATGACTGCTAAGGATGAGTAGGGATTAAGAGTTAAATAGTCACACAGTCAAGAACAAGTTTACTACACAGCATGGAGGAGTTTTTGGATAAATTAAATGGGATAAGTATTTCCCTATATTGGATCTAAGGTCACGAAACCGCCAAATCAGGATGCTTCAAACTGATATACCAAATATTTCTCTTAGGAAACACCAAGGACGTTGCAAATCATGTTGATTCCTTTTGCCCTAAAATGCTATCTCAACCTTTCAACGGCCGAAGCATAAGGTTTCTGAACCTTAAGAAGGTTAAATTGGGGGTTTCTGATGATATCCTCATCTACAACCCTTGCCGGGATTATTACGGGACATATTATGACATAAATTACTTACAAGCATTTAAGCCACCTCTTATGAACATTCCAATTACTGACTACCAAAATTGCACTTGCCAAACTTGCAACTTTCTACCAAACTACTTGACAAAATATAAGCCACGTTTCCGATAGACCCTCGGCTCCCTCCCTCCAAGAACTCCCCACCTTGTTCTTGGGGTGACTCGAACTCACAACCTCTTGGTTGGAAGTGGAGGGTGCTTACCACCAGAACAATGTCCATGCGGATAAGCCTCAACAAGAAACAAGTTTGCTCATGCATAACATAAAGATCAGATTCAAGTACCAGTGACATAATCTCTGATCTATAGGGAAATGCAGATTCATCTAAACCCCAAGAAAACCAAAATGGACAAAAAGTAAGCTGCACTGCCCTAACTTCCTTCTAGTATCAAGATAAACAACTTAATGAGAATCACAATTTATGTAATGTTGTTTGATTGAGCACCGAATATAAGAAAGAAAGACAGAATCTTGAGACAGACTAAAAAGGAAAATGCATCACATAAATTGGGAAAGAGGAGTACTATATTAGGAGTACTCAATACAAATATTCTTTAAATTCTTTCAACAAACAAAAAAGTTGCAATTTTTAGCAGTAGTAATATTTTGTAGCATAGGAAGAGAGAGAGACTAACCAGAGGAAGTGGTGTTGGAAGCAAGAGTGAATTCTTCTTGTTGGGAGGCGTAGAGAGATGGGTTACGGCCAAAAAGAGTACCACTATAAAAAGAACCTATCATTACTAAAAGGGCTACCATTATCATCTGCCCTGTTTTCCAATCGAAGGCCCTCGAGCTTATCAAAGATCCACCCATTTTTCCCTCTTTAAATTCTCCCACTCTACACGATATGTAGAAAAATGTAGTATGATTTTGGAATGAGATCAAAAGAAGGGGCTCATGGAAAGACACTGTACACCTTGAGATCGATATATCTCAGATTTTTTGGTGTGTGTGTGTGTGTTCGGAGCTGAACCAGAAGTGAACAGTGTCGAGTGTTCTGTCCTTTCCTCGTATCTTTCAACTTTCCTTTTCCAATTTTTGAACCTTGTTTTTTGGAAATATAGTAACTTTATATAACTGTACCAATTTAAAAAAATATAATAAATTCGTAGCATAAAATTTAATATTACAATTTTAGTAAAAATATATTTATATTTGTAACACACAGTTCCATTAAAATAGAAATATTAATTATTAATCTCTAAACATAAACAATTTGAATGGAAAGTCAATAATTCTTTGTACTAAAATCATACCTTTTTTCTCTTTATCTATTAGATTTCCTTCTTTTTCTTAATTTTCTTAATTTTATTTTCTGCCGAAGCCAATATATTTTCTAAATTTGTTCCATTCATTTTCTTTTTGATTATCTTTCTTAAATTTTTCTCTTCCTTTTTTTCTTCCTTTCTTAACATAAAGATATTACTTCGATAATAATATACGTTAATATATATATAACGTATATAAAAAAATATATATTAAATTAACACATATAAAATATACAAAAAATATATATAAAAAATATATCTTCAATTAAGATGACACTTAGACATGTGAAATATACATAAAATAATATATCTTAAATTTAATTAAGATGGCATATAAATATACAAAAAACATATATATAAAAAATACATCCTGAATTGAAATGGCACTTGACATATAAAATATATTTGAAATATACATTAAAAAATACATCTTAAAATAAGATGTCACTTCACAAATAAATATACAAAAATTATATACATAAAAATATATTTTGAATTAAAGTAATACTTGATATACAAAGTATAAAAGACGTATAAATCAATACATTTTGAATTTAGGTGACATTCACATATGCATCAGATTTTAAAAAATGGAGTGAAGAAGATGAATATTGGGTTAATTTTTGTAATATACCAATAATGAAAAAAAAAAGTGCTCTTGATGGAATAAACAATAAATGATGCTATTTTTTTTAAATAATAGTTAAAAAGGATCAAGTGTGTAAAAAACTCAATTGGATAATGAGAAGTGGGAACAACACCCACCACGCATATTGTGGGAGCAGACAGGACTCGCGAATAAATTCATACGGTTCAGATTATAGGTTGATGTTCTAGGAGAATTTTGATAAGTTGCATCACAACATATAATTAAAATAAGATAGTTGAAATGAGGAAATGCTAAAAAGTTTTTTATGAGCCCACAATATTATATGGGAAATGAATATTGAGCCTTTAAGGTCCAACATTGTTGAGTTATGTGTTTTAATGATTAACAAGTGTGTGTAATGAACATGTGATAAGAACCAGGTTCTCAAAGTAACTGTTGAAGATCCTTATAAGGCATTAACTTTTACTGCATATTAACTGTAGTCCGATTTTGTAGAAGGTATTCTTAAAAAGATATATGTAGATAGGAGTCATGAAGCGTGAAGAGTCCTTATGATCTCGGAACTTGTAAGTGGATTAGAGTTTGACTGTGTCTAGGACTCACCAAAAATCTCAGAGCTGTGATGACTTAAATACTCTGCCCAAGGACTGTCCTTTTACACATCTACTGAGCACAAGAAATATAGCATTTTCAATTGACAATACACTTGAAGTTGCTGACCAGACTTTTGTAGAGCCAGTTCATTTTCTACTTGAGTTGGTCTAGGTCATGTGTATTATGGAATTGAGTTGTATTCACGTTTTCATTCGGACAATGTTAGTTAAATTATTGTCTGAATTTGAAAGTTAGAGTAACTTGTAGTTTTCATACAATAAGTAAAAGTAGTTGAAGTGTGGAGGCGTATTAGGTTACAAGATTTGTAGTATGTACATTTGGCTCATTTGTTCTGGTGAAGTTGAAGTTAAATCCTACGTGGTAGGTCGTGATTTTGCACCTTTGAGCTGGGTGATTTTTCACGTTAAATTATTGTTCTTTACTTTTCTGTTGATTGTGCTTAAGCGCAAGCAGTAGGGTAAAGAACTAAGTTCTTTAGTATTAGAGCGGGTTCTCTTAAACGTGGTTAACATCTCAAGAGATCTTGGAAGAGATGAGTGCTCCATCCGAAATTAACAAAGGACAGTCAACTACTGGACCACCCCTATTTAATGAAAAATATTACAGTTGGTGGAAGGCAAGAATCGTGGACATCCTAACAGTAGAGGACTATGAACTATGGAATATAGTAAATCGAAAACCATTGACTCCCACCAAGAAAAATAGACAGAATGAGACTGTTCCCAAGGATCCCTCAAAATTTATAGCAGCTAATTTCAGAATGATGAAAAAGAAGGCCAAGGCCAAATATAATTTCATTTGTGGACTTGGCCCTGACGAATACAACAAGACATCTGCATGCTCCAATGCGAAGGAAATTTGGGATGCTATTCAAACTACTCATGAAGGGACAAATCAAGTAAAGAGATCAAGAATTGAGTTGCTAATGATAAACTATGAGATCTTCTCTATGAAGAACACTAAGCCTATTCCGGAGATGATGACTAGATTCACTATTATAACTAATGAACTAAAGTCACTAGAAAAGGTATTCACTTATGAAGAATTGGTTAGCAAAGTCTTGAGTATTTTTCCTGCCTCATGGAAACCAAAAGCCACAACTATTCAGGAAGCGAAGGAGTTGGACAAAATCTTATTGGACGTGTTGATTGAGAACTTAAAAACTCATGAAATGAAAAAGCTGGAACTATGCAAGCAAGAACCAAAAAGGGATAAAGCCCTGGTTCTCAAGGCTACAAATGAAGATGAGTCTGATAATGATGATCTGTATATCGCACTGTTTGCTAAGTTCAAAGATTCATGAAGAATTCCGAAAATAAACCAACAAGAGAAAAAATGGCAAACCCAAGCATGTTGACAAATTCTCATGTGATGGATGCTACAAGTGTAATAAGCTGGATCACATGGTCAAAGACTGTCTAAAGTGGGAAGCTGAATGGAAGAAAGAAAGAGTTGAGAAAGAAAAAAAGGAACAAGTTAAAAGAGCGTGGTCCGTACAAAGATAAAGTTTTAGGCAATGGATTCACTGAGGCCATGAAACAAGTCTTCCTAGTAGCGTATGAAGATGGTGGTTGTGAAAATAAAGAGGGAAAGGAAGATGAGATGTTGCAATTGAATCTGAAGATTCCAATAAGCCTTCCTCCTTTACAACTAGGAAATTCACATTGGGAGACCCCCTCTTTTTGATGGACATCACTTTGATGAATGGAAGATGCGTATGAAAGTATTCCTCCAAGCCACTGATTATGACTTGTGAAAAATTGTCAATCATGGGCCAATAATACCTATGAAAGTGAATAGTAATGGAGAAAAGAGCATCAAAAGAGAGGAAGAATATGATGTTGAGGATCGCTAGATCATCTAGATAAATGCCAAAGCAAAGGACATTCTTTTCAGGAGCCTTTCAAGGAATGTTCTCTACATGGTGTCCTCCTGCTCCTCTGTTGTTGTGCCAATGACATATGAAGAACCTTGGAGACTGAATATAAAAATGTAAATATTGAACTAGCATTGATGGCAATTGAAGAGAACAACTCAGAAGAGGAAGTGATATGGAAGATGGACATAAGTAATTTAGAGGCTGAAGATGATCCTAGTTAGGTAAGTATCTCTAATCTGAAAGAAAACATTCATGCTATGTCTTAAGAAATAACTAGTGGTCATAATAGTAACAATGATGAGTGAAATTGACATATTAAGTGCTGGAAATGATAGTTAGTAAGTAATCTTTCTTGTGTCAAGCTTGATTTCAAAAAACTTGAAACAAACAAAACTGAAGACAGATTAAGGGTCTTAAGGACCAAGTTCTTGAACTTACTTCACTGAATCCGCAAAAAACTTCTAAATAGAAATAGAATAATCAGTGATTTGCAAAGTAACCTTGAAAAGGAACTATGCGATCTTAAGGATAGGCTATATGATGTTGATACCATGAATAAGTCTCTTCAAGAGAATCTTGAAAAGGAAAAATATGAACTATCTAGAATAAGTAAGCGGCATAGGTCCTATGATGCATTGAACTTGCTGAATGAAAATTACAGCACAAATAAGACAAGAATTGGATACACGAAACCTGTACCAAGATTTGATCCTAAGTATGCAGAAATCTCTGATAATAAATGTGCATTCACTATGGAAAGGTTGGACATTTAGAGATAGTTGTCCTGCCTTAATTCATGCTTAATTTAAGAATACCTTTAGCTCACCTAAACATGTGGCACTAAAAGAGAAAACAAAATTCACTCCCTCTATTCAATCTAAATGGATTAAGGATAAAAGGAAGGTGACATCTAATGTCATGCCCTTTTGGGCAAAAAGGGACTATATTAATCTTTTTTTTCATAAAAATGGAACCGAGCTTGTCTGGGTTAGTAAAGCTAACTTGTGATTTATGTTGTAGGCTAAAGTGAGAGGAAGCAATCAAATTGGTATCTGGACAATGGTTGCTCAATACATATGACCGGTGAAGAGAAGAATTTCCTTTCGCTAACAACCTTCTAAAGAGGGAGCGTATCCTTTGAAAGTGAAAAGAAGGGACAAATAACTGGAATTGGTAAAGTTGGTAAATCACTCTCTCATTCTATAGACGATGTGTACTATGTGGTTAGACTAAAGTATAATCTCCTTAGCATATTCCAAATGTGTGATAAAGGAATGAGGTAAAGTTCAACTCAATAATCTACAATGTCACAAAATTAGATATAAATGAAACTATTCTGAAAGGTAAGAGACATAACAATGTCTACAAGATATTTATTATCTCTTTCCTTTAAAGTGAGCACACATGTTTAAGTGTAGTGGAAGATGATCCATTTACTGTGGTATAGAAGCATAGGTCATGCCAGTCTGTCCCAACTCAATAAGTTGGTAATAAAGGACTTGGTCCTTGGGTTACCAAAACTTGAGTTAACCTCTGATAAGGTCTGTGATGCATGTGTTAGAAGTAAGTATATAAGATCTTCTTTCAAATCTAAGAAAGATGTTAGCACCTCAAGACCTCTTGAACTTATTCATATGGACCTATGTGGACCCATGAGAGTAAACAGCAGGGGAGAGAAGAAGTAGTTTGTAATTATTGATGACTTCTTTAGGTACACATGGACCCTATTTTTAGCATATAATGATGAAACTTTTGATATTTTTTGTGTATTTGTCAGAATGATTCAACAGAAAATAGGGGATATTGTGTCAAGAATTAGAACAGATCATGGAACTAAGTTTAAAATTCTAAGTTCCTTGAGTTTTGTAGCACTCATGGGATTGAACATAACTTCTCTGCACCTAGAACTCCACAATAAAATAGTTTTGTGAAAACAAAGAACAGGTCATTATAAGATAATGGTAGGACTGTGTTGATCACCAGTGGACTGCCTAAAGATTTGTGACCTGAGGATGTCAATACTATTTATTATCTGCTAAATAAATGCATGTTCAGACCTATTCTTGAGAAAACTCCCTATGAGTTACTTCAAGGAAGAAAGCCCAACATTACTCACCTAAGTGATTTTGGATATAAATGCTTTGTGCAAAATAATGATAAAGAAGCTCTAGGTAAGTTTGATGATAGAAGTGATGAGGGATTATTCTTGGTCTATTCACCATACAGTAAAACATATAGAGTATTTAATAAAAGAACTAGGTGTGTGGAAGAAAATATTCATGTCATCTTTAATGAATCTAACAATATGGTTGAGAAAAATTTGCAAGATGAAGACTATTATGCTATAGGGCTCATAGGAGAAAGGGCTTCTGAGACTGAAGGAGAATCTGAATAACAGTGGGAAGGATCATTAGGCAAATTGTAAGGAGATGGAAGTGATCAGGAAGTACATGAGGAAGGGGGAACAATTATGACAGATACCCATCAGGGTGAATCTGAACCTATTGTCCCTAGTCTTCTGGGCAACTCCTCTGTTGTATCATCTCAAGGTCTAAAAGTTAGGCTAAGAAAACACCAAAGCTTTCATTCTCTTGAAAATATCATCACTTATCCAATTGTAGGAGTGCAAACTTTATCATCTATGAGAAGTTTGTGTGCACTCACTGCCTTTTTGTCTCAAATAGAGCCAAAGAACATAAAGAAAGCTCTAAGAGATCAGACTGGATAACTGCTATGCAGAAGGGGCTAAATCAATTTGAAAGAAGCAAGGTTTGGCACCTGGTAGAAAAGCCCAAAAATAGAACTGTTATAGGAAGCAGATGGGCGTTCAAAACCAAGTTGGATGAGCAAGGAAATATCACAATAAACAAGGCCAGATTGGTGGTTCAAGGATACAATCAATAAGAGGGTATTGACTATATGGAGTTTACACTATATCAAATAGATAAAAAGGTATTTCTTAATGGCTATTTGAAAGAGGAAGTGTTTGCCAAGCAGCCACCTGGTTTTGAAAGTGAAAAATTCCTTGATCATGTCTTCAAGTTGGACAAGGCTCTGTATGGAGTAAAGCAGGCCCCAAGAGCTTGGTATGAGAGGTGGTCAAAGTTCCTTTCTAACTAATGAATTTCAAAGAGAGAAAGTAGACAACACATTGTTTTTGAAAAACAAAGGAAAAAACCTTTTGATTGTACAAGTGTATATGGATGATAATATTTTTGGAGCCACTAATGAGACAATGTGTAAAGAATTTGAGATGAGCAAGATGGGTGAGTTGAATTTCTTTCTTGGGTTACAGATCAAGCAAACACCTACTGGAACTATGATTCACCAGTAAAAGTACATCAAAGATCTCTTGAAGAAATTCAACATGGAATCCTCAAAATTAAATAATACTCCTATTACCAATGCCATAAAGCTTGATCTGGATGAAGAAGGAAACAATGTGGAGTAAAAACTGTATAAATGAATGGTTAGATCACTTCCATGTCTCATTGCAAGCAGACCTGACATTATGTTCAATGTAGGTCAGTGCGCAAGGTTTCATGAAAATCCCAAGGAATCTCATCTAAAGGCAATCAAAAGAATACTCAAATACTTGAAAGGAACTCCTGACTTATGGTTGTGGTATCCAAGAGGGTACAATTTTGACTTAGCTGATTATGCCAATGCAGGTTTTCATGTTGACATGAAAAGCACTTCTAGAACATCTCACTTTCTAGGTTCTTGCCTTGTGTCCTAGGGAACAAAGAATCAGAACTCAGTCGTCTTATTTATAGCTGAAGCAGAGTATGTGCCAGCAATATCATGTTGTGCACAATTTCTATGGATAAGGCAACAACTCAGGGACTATGGTATCTTTGTTGATTGTGTTTCCATTTTTTATGACAATTCCAGTGCCATAAATATTGCTAAAAATTCATATCATTATAAGAGAACCAAACATATTAACATTAGACACCATTTTCTTAGAGACAATATAGAAAAAGAAAAAATCTCAATAAATTTATGTAAATTGAAGATTAAATTGCTGACAATTTCACTAAAGCACTTAGTAGGTATCATTTTAAAAGGAACATGCTGGAACTAGGATTAATTAAGTCTTCTCACTAAGTTAAACCCCAATGATTGGCTAGAAAAAGAAATAGCTGTAGATGTTTGAGTAACTAATACTTGATTCAGTCTCATACTGTTTTAGTACACATACTTACCTTGAGAATCTAAATGATTCTGATGTATTATAACATTATTTTGTTTGAAGCTTTACTATGGGAAGGACTAAGGAGCTGCAAAGGGAGTTGGTTCTTCAACTCAGGTATGTGCCATCTTGTCAAAAGTGAATTACAACTTAATAATGCAAATATTACTGTAATCAGACTTCCAAAGCCAAATAGGACTCAATTTTATCCGTTATAAGTGTCAAAGTTCAAGGGGGAATCAATTATGTTAAGAGTCCTATTATTTCCAAAATTCCGGTAGTCAAACATATCCATTATAAGAATACCGTTAGAACTCAAATTAATACTCTCTCTCTCTCTCACTCACTCACTCACTCTCTCTCTTCTAGTCAAATCAGGAATTCTCCCCTTATAAACCATCTCTTTGCACGATTCTGCAAAATCTAATGTTCTCACTCCATCCTTAGGCAAAAGTATTGATTCTCTCGTCTCTTCTTCATTATGACAAAACCCAGCTTGACTCCCTTAAAATCCAAATCCTCGTCCAAACCTATTTCTTAGTCCAAAATGAGAAGGCTAAACCATAGAAGAATGTGAAATCCTCTGTTGTCTGTACACCACCGCCTATTGTTCCTCAACCTCCATCTACTAGTGTTTCTGCACCACCACCCGATGTTGATTCACTACCTCCATCTCCCAAAGCAAGCCCTCAATCCACTTTATCTACACCATATATTATCTCCAAACCAACAAAGGTCAAGGCCACATCAAGGAAGTTAGTGAAAGGTGGAAAACAAGTTGACAATGGTACGACTAAGGGGAACCTGCAATGAAGGAATCTACTACTCAGGGGGAAGCTACGATTGACATTCTCAGGTAAAACCTTCTCCATCAAAACTGGATGTACTGGTTTCTACTGTAGATGTGTCTCACATAGTTGAACCCTTGAGGGAAAAAACACATGGAGCAACTTATGTACTTAAAAAAGTAGTTGTAGCACAACATGTTAGTGAAGAAGTGGTTGTAGAATAGTCTGGGTAGATAGGGAAGAAGAGAAGGAAAAAATGGACAATAAGGTTTCGGATGAGAGTATCTATAGCTGGAATGATGATAAGGAAGAAGAGGAAACCAATAAAGAGGAAGACGTCGAAGGTGAGAAAGAACACCATTCAGAAGAGAAGAAAAGTGAGAATGAGGGAGAATCAGAAGAGGAGAAAGGAGACCATAAGGGAGAATCAGAAGAGGAAAAATAAACTGAGGGAGAAGGGGGCTCTGATAGTGAAGAAAATAACCATGAAGGACTAGGTGAAGATGAGAAAGAGAGTGATGTTGATAATCCTGAATCTAAAAGTGAAGAAGAACATGAGAGTGAGAAGTCTGACGGATCTATGACTATTGGAGATATAGTCATGGCCCCTTTGGAATATGTTAATATGGAAGAAGCCTCTGAGGAACCAAGGCCTTACTTAACTCCTTTCTTGGGGGGATGATATGTTGAAAGTGATGTGGATGACCTGCCAATCTGAAGTGGGAAAGAAGAGGAAAAACACAACTAAATCTACAAAAGTGGTTTTACAAGGAAAGAAGGCTGTGACTCCTCCTACAAGAACTCCCCTCACCAGGAGTAATAAAAAGGTTATGGATGAGCAACTGATTAAGGAAGTTAGAAGAAAAAAAGAACAAGAAAATTAGTTGCAGCTGCTAAGACTGTGTTGAACTAGATGTGGATGAAAAACCTATTTTTTACCTTAAAGGAAAGAAATCATCAGTCAAAAGAACTCTGCTAAACCTGTCAAAGCAATAGCTTTTACATCTCAGAAGAAGATTAGAGGGAAAATGAAAACAACTGTCAGAGATAGTTGACATGATGACAAAGTTCAAGAGTAAAAAGGTTCTGAATGGAAAGATCTTAGCCAACACTAATGAAAAGGGAATGGACCAGTTGGTAGAGAAGCTTGACATGCAAGGGTGGACACACATGTTTGTAAAACCCATTCTCCCTGTATGTGCACCTGCAATGATTGAGTTCTATTCTAACTTTTAGTTTAATGGTAAAGTGGTGAAAAGCTCTATGAGAGATTTTGAGTTAGAGTTTGATGCTAAAGAACTTGGATTGCTGATGAATATACTTTCACCATTAAAAATCACGTTTTATCGATAGACAAATTCTTTAGCTAAAGAGAGAAATCCGTTGCTAATCTCATTTAGCGATGGATTAGCGACAAATTATCAAAACATTGTGCTAGGTACGAGCATATTAGCATCAGATTAGCGACGATGTTCATAGCTAATTCTAATTTTTTATAGTATTTCTTTGGGTTTTGATAATTATCTAAAGAAGAAGTGGCCAACAATTGTCAATGATGTGGATACAGGGATTGTGGTAACCAAAACAATTTCCTAGAAGTTTGAGCTGGATGCCCCTCAAAAGGTGTATAAGATAGATTTGATACCTTTTCACAAGTTGTTGTTTGACTTTGTGAATTCGTATATTTTGCATATCTGAGAGGAGGCATGAGGCCACTATGCTTGACATGGCTGTGATGGAACTACAAGATATTTTGAAGGCCATCAATCTTTCTAGCTTGATGATGCAACACATGGGAAGGCCTGCTAACTCCTCAAAACCTAGGCATGCTTTGCCTTATGGTTCATGCTGACCGAGTTGTTTGACAAGCTCAACATCTCCTTGCCCGAGTAATAGTTTGGAAATCACAATGATGTACTGGATGCAATCACACTAAGATAGTATGGTTATGGTGAGAGCAAGGCTAGGGTCCAACTGGTACTGCAATTCTACTTGAAAGCAGAAGGGATGTTGATCTTTCTAAGAGGCTGAGTTGGCCTTAGAAGAGAATGCTAAGCTCGGGGAAGATAATGATAAACTAAGGAATAAATCAAGAAGCTCAGGGAGAAGTTGAAGAAGGACATAGAAGCTCATGTGCAACAAATTACAACTCTTGTGAAGGCCTTGACCCCGTCTACCTCTTACCCCTGAACTTGGTCCTTATCCCCCTATCACTTGTTTCAGTCTAGTGTTCCCAGTAGTGTCCTATCTTTTCTTTTTTATGTTTAGTTATAATTAGTCTGGAGGAATGTTTGAACTATTTTATTTTAATGCCTTTTTAATCAAGACCTTTGGCTTAAATAGACACAGTCTACTGTATATTCTTATGTTATTCTCCTGCTTCTTACATGGCTAATATCATCAGAGTAATTCATTTTGTCATGATTTCTCTTGTGCTTTATGTGTAGCCCTAGTGGCCATGAATATTGTATTATGTGTGGTTGCTTAGTTTATCTCAAAGCTTTCCAGCTTTCGATGATGCCAAAAAGGGAAAGATAGAGTGGGGTAGGGCGGGTGGGAATTCATTTGCCAGTTCACCTATTCTTAATATTTGATGATTGATGCTTTCTTTGATATTGATACTTGATAGTTCTCAGTTCTTTCCTGGTTAATAAGCGCAACGTTTGTCATCATCAAAAAGGCAAAACATATAGAGTTTGTCTTTTGATGATTAACAAGTGTGTGTAATGAACTTGTGCTAAGAACCAGGTTCTCACAGTAATTGTTGAAGATCCTTACAAAGGCAGTAACTTTTACTGCAAAAGTTACTGCAGTCCAATATTTGTGGAAGGTATTCTTAAAAAGATATCTGTAGATAGGAGTCATGAAGCTTGAAGAGTTCTTATGATCTCAGGACCTGTAAGTGGATTAGAGTTTGACTGTGTCTAGGAATCTAAAAGATCTCGGAGCTGTGACGACTTAAATGGTGGGTATACTTCCTACACTGAGACTAGGACCGCCTATGCCGATACATTATTAAAAGTATTCGATGGATAGGAAGTCCGGCTGGATTCAAAGTATGGAAGACGTTTTTACAAAGAAAAAGAATGTTCTAGTTGTTATGATAGCGAATGAACTACCAGAGTGCATTGCCATGAATTGGCCTTTCCATGAGAGATTCATGGTCTTACAATTCTGTGAAAGGGTAAATGATCTCCAAGAAGAGAGGGTGGTAGTGCCCAAGGACTGTTGAATACTATCCTTTTATACATCTACTGAGCACATGAAGCATAGCATTTTCAATTGACAATACACTTGAAGTTGCTGAACCAGCCTGTTCGTAGAGCCAATTTATTTTCTACTTAAGTTAGTCTAGTTCATGTGTATTAGGGAATTGAGTTGTATACACATTTTCATTCAAACAATGTTAGTTGAATTATTATCTGTCATGATCCAAAATCGACCTGTCGTGATGGCGCCTATCATGGTACTAGGCAAGCCGACTACGTAGACATTTCCAACAATCTAAAGCTTTAAAAGATACGGAAGCGGTTAAAATTAAGGAAAACCTTTCAAAATCAGAGTAAGAAATCATAATTCAATACAAAAACTCTCCAAAACTGGGGCGTCACCGAGCACATGAGCATCTACATAAAGACATAGTCTAATACACCATCTAGGAAATAAAAATTGAAACATAAAATGAAAGATAAGGAGGGAGAACGCCAAGCAACTACCTCGATAGTCTCCCAAATTCCTGACTCCACAACTCAGCAACCGCCGTGACCTGAAGAACCTGGATCTGCACACGAGGTACAGGGTGTAGCGTGAGTACAACCAACTCAATAAGTAACAAATCTAACCTTTGAAATGAAAAGTAGTGACGGACTCAGCAGGTACAGTTCAATATAGAAATAATAGTACAGAAATGTAGGCATGCTTTCAAGTTCAATAGTTAAATTCAATTCAAGTAAAAGTAGATCAATTCTGAATGATATGAGGAGTATGACCTCTTTACATTTACATGCCAATGCATATGTTGTATGTGATGTACCATATTGAAAGCCTCGTGTACTCACACTCTCAGAATACTCAATCACTCAATACTGTATATGGCCAATCCAGCCCCGGGAAGATCCATCCCATATATATATACATCAACTGACAGTTAGTCACTCAGTACTGTATAAGGCCAATCCATCCCAGGGGAAGATCCATCCCATATATATATACATCAACTGACAGTTAGTCACTCAGTACTGTATAAGGCCAATCCATCCCAGGGGAAGATCCATCCCATATATATATACATCAACTGACAGTTAGTCACTCAGTACTGTATAAGGCCAATCCATCCCAGGGGAAGATCCATCCCTAAATATAAATGATTAGGACAAGATCCATGTCCAGGGAAGATCCATCTCTCAATATAATCAACTGCGCTTACTAGGGGTGTGTACAGACTCCGGAAGGGCTCCTTCAACCCAAGCGCTATAATAAGCTAGATCCAGATATACATCAATAAACATGTTGTGGCGTGCAACCCGACCCCATAACTATCACTCTCAATCAGACCCTTGACCTCGCTCAGTCATTAATCTCTCCAATCTCTCTCTCTTGGGTTCATAATGTCGTAAAACTAGCCCAAAAATGATGATATGATACAACAATAAATAGCAACGGAGACTGAGATATGATATGCAATGAATAAATATGACTGAGTACGAAATTGCAATGTAATCAATAAGTCAACAGCAAGGAAACGACCATTATGGGTCCCAACAATACGAGTAATAGCCTAAACATGATTTCTAGCATGATTGACAGCTCAATTACTTTATCACATGATGAAAACACGGATATCAACAAGATAAATCCACTATATAGTTCCATGGAATCGACCAGGTCACAGCTCTTACGGTGCACGCCCACACCCTTCACTTGGCATGTGCGTCACCTCAACACCAAGCATATAACACATAACTCGGGGTTTCAAACCCTCAGGGCTAAGTTTAGAAGTGTTACTTACCTCAATCCGGGCAAATCGCTATCCCAACGCACCTTTATCTCGCGAAACAGCCTCTGAATGCCTCAAATCTAGCCACAAACAATGTGATACAATCAAGACGGGCTAAAGGAATCAATTCTATAAGAAAATACTAAGTTATCAATCAAAAGCCAAAAATCAACTCAAAGCCAACCCCCGGGCCCACATCTCGAAATTCGATAAAAGTCACAAAACCCGAAAGGCTATTCATCCATGAGTCCAACCATACTAAATTTATCATAATCTAACACCAAATCGTCACCCAAATCCCCAAATCAAACTCTCCAAATCCTTAGTCTCAAACTCCCAAATTCCACTTTAAATACACACAAACTAGGTGGAAAAATCAATGGGGAAACAAGATTATTGATAAAAAATGAGCACAAGGGACTTACCTCAAGAAACCCCTCGAAAATCCTATCAAGAATTGCCCAAACCCGTGCTTGAAATGTTTGAAATGAAGCCAAAATTGCGAACCTTTGTTTTAAATAATCTGTTTAGGCTTTCCGCTTATCCGGACACTTAATCACATCTGCAGTGTCGCAGAAGCGACAATCCACCTGTTTTTGCGGTGAACCACTGGAGCTGGGCCTCTGCTTCTGCGGTCCTATCCCACGCATCTGCGCAATCGCAGGTGAGGAAAACTCCTCGCACCTGCGACCACAGTCCTCCCCAATCTTGGCTGCATTTGCGCATCCTCGGCTCGCACCTGCAATCAAAGCTCCGCAGGTGTGATTACACCAGCAAAATCCCTACTTTAGCCATGCACCAAGTTCCATCTCTGATCCCTTAACCATCCGAAATCAATTCGAGACCCCCGGATCTCAACCAAATATACCAACAAGTCCTAAAACCTTATACGAACTTAGTCGAGCCCTCAAATCACCTTAAACAACATCCAAAATACGAATCGCACCCAATTCAAGCCTATTGAAACTAAGGAATTCCAAATTCTACAAACGACGCCAAAACTTATCAAATCACGTCCGATTGACCCCAAATTTTGCACACAAGTCAAAAATGATATTACGGACATACTCCAACTTACGAAATCAGAATCTGACACCGATATCAAAAGGTCCACTCCCGGTCAAACTTTCCAAAAATCCAATCTTTCACCATTTCAAACCTAATTCCACCACGAACTTCCAAATCACAATCCAGACATGCTCCTAAGTCCAAAATACCAAGTGGAGCTAACAGAACCATCAAAACTCCATTCCGGAGTCGTTTACATATAAGTCAACATCCGGTCAACCATTTCAACTTAAGTTTCCAACCTTGAGACTAAGTTTCTCAATTCATTCCAAAACCTCACCGGACCTAAACCGACTACCCCGGTAAGTCACATAATAGCTATAAAGTACAAAATGAAAAGTAAATGGGGGAAAAAGGCTACAACTCTCAAAACGACCGGCCGGGTCGTTACATCCTCCCCATGTTAAACAAAAGTTCATCCTCGAACGAGTTTAAAAACATACTTGGAGTCTCCAATAGGTATGGATATCTGTTCTGCATCTCCCACTCGGTCTCCCAAATAGCCTCCTCAACTGGATGACCTCTCCACTGCACCTTCACT
The DNA here is from genome assembly GCA_000715115.1 of Nicotiana otophora. Classification (NCBI taxonomy): domain Eukaryota; kingdom Viridiplantae; phylum Streptophyta; class Magnoliopsida; order Solanales; family Solanaceae; genus Nicotiana; species Nicotiana otophora. Next base: position 33,433 of record AWOL01S0032547.1, read on the forward strand.
GAAGCTATGTCCTTTGACCTCAACTTTCAAACCTGCCAATCCAAAATGGCCACCGGCTCCACATCATAAGTCAAATCACCATCCAATTGAACCGTGCTAAAATACAAAACATGAGACGGATCACCGACATACTTTTGGAGCATTGAAACATGAAATATTGGATGCACGCTCGACAAACTAGGTGGAAAGGCAAGCTTATAAGCCACCTCTCCGATCCTTTGAAGTACCTCAAACGACCCAATATATCGAGGGCTCAATTTTCCCTTCTTCCCGAACCTCATAACACCTTTCATGCATGAAACCTTGAGCAGTACCTTTTCCCCAACCATAAAAGCAACATCAAGAACCTTCCTATCGGCATAACTCTTCTGTGTAGACTGCGCCGTGCGAAGCTGATCCTGAATCAATTTAACCTTGTCCAAAGAATCCTGAACCAAGTCAGTACCCAAAAGCCTATCCTCACCCGACTCAAACCAATCCATCAGAGATCTACACCGCCTCCCATACAAATCCTCATACGGAGCCATCTGAATGCTCGACTAGTAATTGTTGTTATAGGAAAACTTCGCGAGTAGCAGAAATTGATCCCATGTACCCCCGAAATCAATGACACATGTGCGTAGCATGTCCTCCTATATCTGAATAGTGCGCTCGGACAGTCCATCCGTCTGAGGGTGAAATGTTGTGCTCAACTCAACCTGGGTGCTCAACTCTCGATGCACGACTCTCCAAAACTGCGATGTAAACTGCGTGCCCCAATCTGAAATGATAGACTCTGGCACACTGTGAAGATGAATAATCTCGTGGATGTAAATCTTACCCAACCGCTTTTTGTACGGGTAGACTTATGACTTTACCATGTAATATTTGCATTATTTGAACTCTTTCTGTTGGCTTAACTAATTGAAATTATAATTGCTCTTGATTTAGAAATTACCTATATATTAGGCCGAGCCTTATCACCTTGAGTTGTTGGCAAGTTATTTGAGAACCGGTAAAGGTTATACTCACTTTGTGTTCATATACTGTATCATAGGCACGAGCCTCGTAATTCAAAATTCATTTCCTTTCTTGTGGAGCGGGCTGAACGCCTCGGCAGGATCATGTACCACACTCTTATGGGAGTGGGTCATTCACCTCGGTAGTATAATAGATGCATCTATGGTTTGTGCCGCTCGACCCTTGACTGTGTACATATTATGATGGGATCGGCCTGATCGTCTCGGTAGTATCATATTCCTTCTAGGATCGGGTCGTACGACCTCGGCATAATCGTGTTTATATTGCTAGCAGTCTGAATATTCACGAGGTTCTTCCTTCCACTGATGCCTTGCACCTTATATGGTACTTCCTTATCCGTTTGATATTGGCACTTGATATTTCTGAGCTGTTGAGATAGAATACGAGATTGAGAAATTGATATCGTTAAAAGAAATTTTGGAAGATTGTGTTAGTTACAGTTTTACCTCACTACTACTGTTGTGCTTCTTATCTGTTTATGATTTACCATGTTGATTTATTGGACCACTAGTAAGTGTCGATGTTGACCCCTCGTCACTATTTCTCCGGGGTTAGGCTAGATACTTACTGGGTATACGTTGATTTACGTAATCATGCTTCACTTCTGCACTAAATGTATAGGATCTGACAGGTTCATTTGGTGATCATCTTGTCGCGTAGGCGTAACTGTCGAGGAGACTTTATGTGAGCTGCATTCCAGACTACGCATCGCATTCCACAGAGGCTCCATTGTACTATTTATTTTATCTTGTCTCATTTAGATTCTAGACAGATATTGTATTATTATTGTATTCCTTAATAAATGCTCATGTACTCGTGAGACCGGGTTTTGGGATATATTAGTTGATGCTTACGGTTATGTATATTATCACCGCCTTTCATTTCTCTTATAAACTACAAATTTTGTACATTCCTGTGTATTTAAAAGTGTAAATTTCCTTTCTTATTAAAATTTATGATTTCGAAAGTTATAAAATGAGTCATTAAATTGATCAATTATCGTTGACTTGCCTGGCGGTGGCGTTAGGCGCCATCACGACCTATAGTAGATTTTGGGCCGTGACAGAAAAGTCGAGTTTTAACTTAAGAGTCACATAATGTTAGCATGTTAATAATTCTCTTATTTAAAACCGTTGTGTTAGCAACAACTCAGCATGGTATGAGATAATGACTCTGCGTAATAAATTCATCTTGAAAATCAATTCACCAAGTAACCACGGAAGCACAAATTGACACATTGAAGTAGTACTACAGTTCATGTAGGATGCATGACGCACACAAGTCATAACAACAACAACAACAAGTACAACACACACAATCTGTTGCCGCGCGCAACCAATCCCACCATATCATCATTTATCAATATCATAATCCTCCCTTATTCCACCATAGTATCAATAACCAATATCAAGTATTACGTACACAAACCGTTGCAACACGCAACCCGATCCCACCATATCATTTATCGATAACACAATTCTCCCATATTTTACTCGTTGAGGTATGCCACCCTATCCACCGTATCATTTATCAATAACACAATCCTCCCTTATTTCACCCGTTGTGGTGTGCAACCCGATCCCACCATATCATTTATCGATAACACAATTCTCCCATATTTTACTCGTTGAGGTATGCCACCCTATCCACCGTATCATTTATCAATAACACAATCCTCCCTTATTTCACCCGTTGTGGTGTGCAACCCGATCCCACCATATCATTTATCGATAACACAATTCTCCCATATTTTACTCGTTGAGGTATGCCACCCTATCCACCGTATCATTTATCAATAACACAATCCTCCCTTATTTCACCCGTTGTGGTGTGCAACCCGATCCCACCATATCATTTATCGATAACACAATTCTCCCATATTTTACTCGTTGAGGTATGCCACCCTATCCACCGTATCATTTATCAATAACACAATCCTCCCTTATTTCACCCGTTGTGGTGTGCAACCCGATCCCACCATATCATTTATCAATAATACAATCCTCCCTTATTTCACCTGTTGTGGTGTGCAACCCGATTCACCAACAATTTCAAAACAATAACAATAACAATCCAATAACTCAATTTACAAGATTTTCTACAATCAAAGAGTATGAGTGCACGTCAATAAAAGAACCACGTAATAATCAAAGGAATGCAACAAATATTACAAGAAAAATAACAGACAAGTAAAGCACGTGACGACTAAGATGATGTACAAGTAAAACAGTTAAGGCAAGTAACAAATAAACACGAAACCATGGAAGGGACTCAACAATTAAGAGGTAACAAGACAATAAGGAAGGCAATAACTTCAACTAAAGCATATAAGGGCAAAATAACAAGTAAGAGGTAGAACAAGTGCTAGCAACGTCAAATAGAGCATGTAAGAGTAGATTAACCATGAAATACATGTCATGATGATTCAATTAAAGGCATGAAAATAGTCTAGATAATCTAAACCGGTCAAATACCACATATAGGTCGTGTACCCACTCGTCACCTTACGTACACGAATTTCACATAACACGAATAGTACAATTATCCCAAATCCTACCCACACAAAGTTAGGCAAGATACTTACCTTAAAGAAGCTCAATCAATACTCCAAAGTGACCCTCTTGTGTGAAACACCCTCCGGACGGCTCAAATCTAGCCAAAATAACTTAACATCATAAATAAAAATCATAGGAAACAACTCCGAATAATAAAGTTTTGATCTTTAAAGAAAACTAAAAAGTCGACCTAAACGTCAACCCTGAGCGCACCTCGGAACCCAACATAATTTACAAAATCTGAAACACCCATTCAGATGTGAGTCTAACCATACCAAAATTATCAAATTTTGACATTAAATCGATGTTCAAAACTCAAAACTTTACTTTAGTAAAGTTTAGACAACCCTCCCCCCCACCCAATTTCTCTTTAAAACTCATAATCCAAATGCCAAAATAGAAGATAGATTCATGAAATATAATTAAAAACGAGTATAAAACACTTACCCCAATCCATGTGGTGAAAATCCTCTCCAAAATCGCCCAAATCCGAGCTCCAAAACCATGTGAGAAAAAGTGACTAAATTCTAGAATAAATAAAAAGAATGCAGCAGTTGTTATATCTTGAATCATATCCTAGATGATCCCAAACTCACATTTGATAAGACCAACATAATCCTTGCGAAATTACACCCAAGATAGCCTTTTGAATCACCCAATTTGGTCTCTAAATGAGGGAGATATGATGTTTTGAGGTTTTAAAGGAAGTCTGAAAATCTACAGCTTGTTTGGATGGTTGTTACCTATTGTATTGTATCGTATTGTTACTTTAAATAATATCTGTTTTGGTTGTTACTTAAATTTTATTGTATCGTATCATTAAATCCGTCGTTACGTAACGACGAAATGTGCCACTTCATGTAACGACCAATTTTATGTGGTTGCATCGTTATCTTGTCTTTTTCTCTCATCTCACCCTTCATTATTATTAAGTAATTTTATTTTATCATTTAACCTACCTTTTATATCATAAATTTATCCCGTATTATAATTTTTATTTATAATATTGCAAGTTTATTCTTCATATTGCAGGTGCGTGATATTATGCAACAACAACAAAAGATATAATCTATCCAAACATTGTATTCATCAAACAGTATAGTACAGTACAATACAATATAATATGGTACATTATAAAACGATGTGTAACAACCATCCAAACAAGCTGTTAAGAGACAAAAATAACATTTTTTGTAATTATTTTACACCAGAAAATCAGCAACAAAAGAATCTTCGTTTTAGCACCCAAAACTCATTCAGGATCTCCCAGACACAAACCATATATGTATTTCAATCATAAAACATGCTACCAACTTGCTCGCGCACTCAAAATACTGAAAAGAGGCCATCATAATGCGATATTGACCATGGTCAAACTCCAAATCCTTAACTTAACTAGTTTCTCAACCAATGATCCAAAACACACCCGAACCCCTCGGGACCCCATTCATTCATACGAACAAGTAAAATACATTATTCAAACTTATCCTAATCCTCAAAACACCCACTGAATATCACAACAAAGAATCGAGTCTCAAACCGAATAGAATTTCTCTTAAGTTGTTAAATCTTTATTCTTTCAAAAGATTGTCCGAATCACACTTAAACACTTCAGATTACTTCCAGATTTTACACACAAGTTCAATTAAACTATATAGACCGATCCAAAGTCTTGGAACACCAATTGGTGTCCAACAACATCAAAGTAACTTTTGTTCAAACTTATGAACTCTTAAGTTCTTCAAATTGCTAACTTTCGACAAACAATGTCGATCCTTCTAGGAACCTCCAAAACCAAAGCTGAACATACGTACAAGTACAAAATTATCATACGAAACTATCAGAATCATAAAATTCTTGGTCAACTCTTCCAATTTAAAGCTTCCATATCGAGAGTCATTCTTCCAAATCAATGCCGAACCACTCGAAAACTAAAATTGATCACACGCAAGTCATAATATATCATACGAAGTTATTCAAAGTCTCAAACAACTGAATGGAATACTAGAGCTCAAAACGACCGATCGAGTCATTACAATTAAATACTAGCTTTAGTGTACGTGCGTTGCACGTGAATTTTGCTTGTATTAATAAAATAATATATAAATACAAAATAATATAAATCATTGTGTAATACTGATGTAGTGTCACAACCAAAAATTCCAACCTGTCGTGATAGTGCCTATCTCGATACAAGGCAAGCCGAAAATCTCGATCAACTATAATTTCTCTTAAGTTTGAATATACAATAATTTAATGCAATACCAAATCTCACAAATACTAACATGAAACTCCCCAAAACCTGGTGTCACTGAGTACATGAGCATCTAATATGAATACAAGACTGGAAAATACGGTATATAATAGTCTGAGACCAAATACAGTAAACAAGGAGATAGAGAAGGAGAGATAAGGTCTGCAAAACACGACAGTTACCTCAAAATCTCCTAAAACTCAACTGGGCGAAATGATCAACACCCTCTATGTCCGGGAATACCTGGATCTGCATACGAAGTGCAGGGTGTAGTATGAGTACAACCAACTCAGCAAGTAACAATAATAACTAAGGAACTGAAGATAATGACGAGCTACACAGTTATAGTTCACTTTCAGTAATTCCAGCAAAGAATAGACATGCTTTCAAATCCGGCAGTTTAAGTCAATTCTATTTTATACAGTTCAATTTCATATAATCCGGATATAAAATCTTTCAGAGATTTCACAACAATGACAGATAACAACCAAGTGCAACAACAAATGCAAAGCAAGTACAGCCTCTCAGGCAACAGTCACTCAACTCATCACAACAACTCAACCACTCGGCTCTCAGCCCTCAGCATTCACATTCAATGGGTACTCGCTCTCACTGGGGGTGTACAGACTCCGGAGGAGCTCCTACAACCCAAGCACCATAATCTTCATGGACAACTCACGTACTGCACGGACAACTCACGTGCTATAATATCCTGCATGAATAACTCAAGTGCCATAATATCCTTACCTCACCGACAGGACCTCGGCCTTACTCAGTCCTCAACCTCTCTAGTCTCTCGGGCTCTCAAAAATCACAAAGATCAGCCCAAACAAAGATAACATAATGCATCAACACATATCAAGAAAGCCTGAGGTATGATATATAAGTAAAATCATGACTGAACACAGGATAGAAATTAGCAAATGATTCAACCAGTATGGGACCTCTGTGGGTCCTAACAGTACTATCACATAGCCTAAGCATGATTTCTAATATGATTTACAGTCAAATTTCTTCAACACATAGAGAGCATATCGCTAACAACAAGTTATTCAACTTTACAGTTTTACGGGACGGACCAAGTCATAATCCCCTCGGTGCACGCCCACACGCCCGTCACCTAGCATGTGCGTCACCTCCAAAATAATCACATGACACAAAATTTTGGGGTTTCATATCCTCAGGACCAGATTTAAAACTGTTACTTACCTCAAGCAGTAAAATTCTTATTCTGCAATGTGCTTTCCTCGTGAATTGGCCTCTAAACGCCTCAAATCTAGCCATAAATAATTAATTTCAGTCTATAAAATTAGTTGGAATTAATTCCATAAGAAAATACTAATTTTCCATAAACAAATCTGACCCTCGATCCTGGCCCTCGATCATGGCCCTCGACCCTGACCTTCGATCACTGCTCTCGATCTTGGGCTCGATTGTGCCTTCGATCCTGATCCTCGACCCTGCCTTTGATCGTGGCCCTCGACCCTGGGCTCGATCGTGGCTTGATTCTGGGCTCGATTTTGGGCTCGATTCTGGGCTCGATTTTTGGGCTCGAATCTGGCAGAAGAAATTTCCAGCAGAAGGAAATTGCAGTAGCTGTTGAAGTTCAATATTTGATCCGTTAACCATCCGAAACTCACCCGAGGCCCTCGAGACCTCAACCAAATATACCAACAAGTCCTAAAACATCATACAAACTTAGTCGAATCCTCAAATCACCTCAAACAACGCTAAAATCATGAATTACACCCCAATTAAAGCCTATTGAACTTTGAAATTTCTAATTTCTACAAATGACTCCGGAACCTATCAAATCACGTCCGGTTGACCTCAAATTTTGCACATAAGTCATAAATGACATAACAGATGTATTCAAATTTTCAGAATCGGATTCCGACCCTGATATCGAAAAGTCAACCCCCCGGTCAAACTTTCCAAAAATTAAACTTTCGGCATTTCAAGCCTAATTCCACCACGGACCTCCAAATAATTTTCCGGACACGCTCAGTAATCCAAAATCACCATACGGAGCTATTGGAATTATCATAATTCAAATCCGAGGTTGTTTACACATAGGTCCATATCCGATCTACTTTTCTAACTTAAATTTTCAATTATGAGACTAAGTGTCTCATTTCACCAAGAACTCCTTCCGGACCCAAACTAACTAACCCGGTAAGTCATAAAATAACTATAAAGCATAAATTGAGTAGTAAATGGGGGAACAAGATTATAATATTCAAAACGACCGGCCGAGTCGTTATATTCTCCCCCTCTTAAACAAACGTTCGTCCTCGAACGGGTTTAGAATAATACCCAGAGTCTCAGATAAGTGTGGATATTTGCTTCGAATCTCCCGCTCAACCTCCCAAGTAGCTTCTTTGGCTGGTTGGCTTTTCCACTGCACCCTCACTGATGTTATGCTCTTTGACCTCAACTTTCGAACCTGTCGTTCTAAAAAGCCACTGGCTCCACATCATAAGTCAAATTACTGCCCAGCTGTACTGTACTGAAATCCAGAATATGAGACGGATCTCCGACATACTTTTGGAGCATGAATACATGGAATACTGGATGAACACCTGATAGACTAGGTGGCGAAGCAAGTTCATAAGCCACCTCTCCAATATTCTTAAGTGTCTCAAAAGGCCCAATATACCGAGGGCTCAACTTGCCTTTCTCCCCGAATCTCAACACACCCTTCATGGGCGAGATCTTGAGTAGAACCTTCTCCCCAACCATGTAAGTAACATCACGGACCTTCCTGTCGGCATAACTCTTCTGTCTAGACTGCGCCGTGCGAATCCGTTCCCGAATCACTTTGACCTTCTCTAAAGCATCCTGAACCAAGTCAGTACCCAATAGCCTAACCTCACCCGGCTCAAACTAACCCACCAAAGACCGACACCGCAAAATATAAGGCTTCATACGGAGCCATCTGAATGCTTGACTGGTAGCTATTATTGTAAGCAAACTCCACGAGTGGAAGAAATTGATCCCAAGAACCCCCAAAATCAATGACATAAGCGAGTAGCATATCCTCCAATATCTGAATAGTGCGCTTGGACTGTCCGTCTGTCTGAGGGTGAAATGATGTACTCAACTGAACCCGTGTGCCTAATTCTCACTGCACTGCCCTCCAAAACTGTGAGGTAAACTGCGTACCCCGATCTGAAATAATGGATACCGACACACCATGTAGGCGAACAATCTCACAAATATAAATCCTAGCCAATCGCTCCGAAGAATAATTAACACCGACTGGAATAAAATGCGCAGATTTGATCAACCAATCTACTATCACCCAAACAATATCAAACTTTCTCAAAGTCTGTGGGAGCCCAACTACGAAGTCCATGGTAATATGCTCTCACTTCCACTCCGAAATTTCAAGTCTCTGAAGCAATCCTCCTGGCCTCTGATGTACATTATTTACTTGTTGACAATTTAGACACCGAGCTACAAACCTAACTATATCATTCTTCATTCGCCTCCATCATCAATAGTGCTGCCTCAAATCCTGATACATCTTCACGACGCCTGGATGAATAGAGTACCACGAACTGTGAGCTTCTTAGAGAATCAGCTCATGCAAACCATCTACATTAGGCACACATAGCCTGCCCTACATTCGTAATACACCGTCATATCCAATAGTAACTTCCTTTGCATCACCGTGCTGAACCGTGTCCTTAAGGACAAGCAGATGTGGATCATCATATTGGCGCTCTCTGATGCGATCATATAAAGAAGACCAAGAAACCACACAGGCCAAAACTCAATTCGGCTCGGAGACATCCAATCTAACAAACTGATTAGCCAAGGCCTGAACATCCAAGGATAAAGGTCTCTCTGCTACCGGTAAGTATGCTAAGCTACCCAAACTCTCCGCCTTACGACTCAAGGCATCGGCCACCACATTGACCTTTCCGAGATGATTGAGAATGGTAATGTCATAATCCTTAAGCAACTCTAACCACCTCCGCTGCCGCAAATTAAGATCCTTCTGTTTAAATAACTGTTGTAGACTCTGATGATCGGTATATACCTCACACTGGACACCGTACAAGTAATGCCGCCAAATTTTCAAGGCACGAACAATAGCTTCTAACTCAAGATCATGGACTGGATAATTCTTCTCATGTACCTTTAACTGTCTTGATGCATAGGCAATCACCCTACCATCTTGCATCAGCACTGCGCCGAGACAAATAAGCGACGCATCACAATACACAATATAAGACTCTGAACCTGTAGGCAACACTAGTACTTGAGCTGTAGTCAAAGCTGTCTTGAGCTTCTGAAAGCTCTCTTCACATTCATTCGACCACCTAAATGGAGCAACTTTCTGCGTCAATTTAGTCATAGGCGATGCGATAGATGAGAAACCCTCCATGAAACGACGATAATAACCGGCCAAGCCGAGAAAACTCTGAATCTCAGTGACTGAAGATGGCCCGGGCCAAGTTTGAACTGCCTCTATTTTCTTTGGATCCACCTTAATTCCTTCACTGGACACTATATATCCCAAGAATGCCACCGAACTAAGCCAGAACTCGCACTTAGAGAATTTTGCATAAAGTCTCTCCTCTCTCAGCCTCTGTAATATAATACCCAAGTGTTGTGCATGCTCCTCTTAGCTATGCGAGTACACTAGAATATCATCAATAAATACTACGACAAATAAATCAAGATATGGCTGGAACACACTATTCATCAAATGCATAAATGCTGCTGGGCATTGGTTAGCCCAAAAGACATCACAAGAAATTCATAGTGGCAATATGATGATACATATGAATAAGTGGAACTAGGGTCAAATAATATAGAATCGTCCCTATGGCACACTGAACAATACCTGTGATCACTGCGTCTGAGGAAACAATATCTAGCCTGGTAGGAAAAGCATAGAATTGAGCCTGCCCACCACCTGATCGGCCTCCCCCTCTTGGGAGACCCCTAGCTACCTGACCCCCACCCCGAGCTGGCTGGGCGGGTGATGTAACTGCTGGTGCTGGTGCCGTTGGTCGAGGACTCTGCTGTGGAGCCCCACTCAACAGTCTAGGACAATCTCTCTTGAAATGAACCAATACTCGGCACCCAAAACAACCCCTCCTCTGACGGAACTGCTGCTCCTGATAACCCAAAGAATTACATGTAGAAGCCTGAGCAGACGAGGCATGATAAGAACTCTACGCTGGTAGTGCATTGAATGAAGACTGGCCTGAGTGAGCACTGTAAGAACCGTGGCTAGCTGATGCACCACGATGAGCTGGACGACCCGCCTGAGCGCGTCTGTAAGAATGGCCCCTACCGCGATAAAACTGACCCCCTGAAGGAACACCTCTGAAATCACCGGAACCACGAGGCCTCTTAGTCTCCCTCTCAACCCGCTCCTGGCTGCGAACCATCTCAATCTGACAAGCAATGTCAACAACTTTGTTGAAATTAGCATCAGACACTCTCTCTCTAGTCATGAGTAATCGCAGTTGAAAAGTGAGGCCTTCTACGAATCTCCTGATCCTTTCCATGTCTGTGGGAATCAACCAGATAGCATGAAGGGCCAATTCTAAAAATCTCATCTCATACTGTGTCACGGACATATCGCTCTGATGAAGCTGCTCGAACTACCTACGCAGCTCCTCTCTGCGGAACTGAGGCACAAACTTCTCTAGGAATAGACTAGAGAACTGCTTCCACGTAAGGGGTGCTGCACCGACCGGCCTACACCTCTCGTAAGACTCCCACCATCTGAAGGCAGCCCCAGAAAACTGAAAAGTAGTGAATGAGACCCCACTAGTCTCTAGAATACCCGTTGTTCGAAGCATTCGCTGACACTTATCCAGAAAACCTTGGGCATCCTCTAACTCAACACCGCTAAAAGGTGGAGGTCGAAGCCTCTCAAATCTCTCAAGTCTTCTCTGCTCATCATCTGCCATAACAGGAACTACCGGGGCCTGAGCGGCTGCAGCTGGCTGAGCGGGTAGTGCCCCCGGTATCTGAAGTCCCTGTACTACCTGGTCTAGAGTATGGGCTACATGGGTATGAGTACCTCCCCCGGCCTGAGAAGTGGCAGGNATCCGTATATACTTTACACTGGACACCGTACAAGTAATGTCGCCAAATTTTCAAGGCATGAACAATAGATGCTAACTCAAGATCGTGGACTGGATAATTCTTCTCATGTACCTTCAACTGTCTGGATGCATAGGCAATCACTCTACCATCTTGCATCAGCACTTCGCCGAGACCAATACGCGATGTGTCACAATACATAGTATAAGACTCCGAACCTGTAGGCAATACCAATACTGGAGCTGTAGTCAAAGCTGTTTTGAGCTTCTGAAAGCTCTCTTCATACTCATCCGACCACTTGAACGGAGCACATTTCTGGGTCAAATTAGTCATAGGCGATGCAATAGATGAGAATCCCTCTACAAAACGACGATAATAACCGGCCAAGCCAAGAAAACTTTGAATTCTCAGTAACTGAAGATGGTCTGGGCCAACTCTAAACTGCCTCTATTTTCTTTGGATCCACCTTAATTCCTTCAATGCCACCGAACTAAGCCAGAACTCGCACTTAGAGAATTTTGCATAAAGTCTCTCCTCTCTCAGCCTCTGTAATATAATACCCAAGTGTTGTGCATGCTCCTCTTAGCTATGCGAGTACACTAGAATATCATCAATAAATACTACGACAAATAAATCAAGATATGGCTGGAACACACTATTCATCAAATGCATAAATGCTGCTGGGCATTGGTTAGCCCAAAAGACATCACAAGAAATTCATAGTGGCAATATGATGATACATATGAATAAGTGGAACTAGGGTCAAATAATATAGAATCGTCCCTATGGCACACTGAACAATACCTGTGATCACTGCGTCTGAGGAAACAATATCTAGCCTGGTAGGAAAAGCATAGAATTGAGCCTGCCCACCACCTGATCGGCCTCCCCCTCTTGGGAGACCCCTAGCTACCTGACCCCCACCCCGAGCTGGCTGGGCGGGTGATGTAACTGCTGGTGCTGGTGCCGTTGGTCGAGGACTCTGCTGTGGAGCCCCACTCAACAGTCTAGGACAATCTCTCTTGAAATGAACCAATACTCGGCACCCAAAACAACCCCTCCTCTGACGGAACTGCTGCTCCTGATAACCCAAAGAATTACATGTAGAAGCCTGAGCAGACGAGGCATGATAAGAACTCTACGCTGGTAGTGCATTGAATGAAGACTGGCCTGAGTGAGCACTGTAAGAACCGTGGCTAGCTGATGCACCACGATGAGCTGGACGACCCGCCTGAGCGCGTCTGTAAGAATGGCCCCTACCGCGATAAAACTGACCCCCTGAAGGAACACCTCTGAAATCACCGGAACCACGAGGCCTCTTAGTCTCCCTCTCAACCCGCTCCTGGCTGCGAACCATCTCAATCTGACAAGCAATGTCAACAACTTTGTTGAAATTAGCATCAGACACTCTCTCTCTAGTCATGAGTAATCGCAGTTGAAAAGTGAGGCCTTCTACGAATCTCCTGATCCTTTCCATGTCTGTGGGAATCAACCAGATAGCATGAAGGGCCAATTCTAAAAATCTCATCTCATACTGTGTCACGGACATATCGCTCTGATGAAGCTGCTCGAACTACCTACGCAGCTCCTCTCTGCGGAACTGAGGCACAAACTTCTCTAGGAATAGACTAGAGAACTGCTTCCACGTAAGGGGTGCTGCACCGACCGGCCTACACCTCTCGTAAGACTCCCACCATCTGAAGGCAGCCCCAGAAAACTGAAAAGTAGTGAATGAGACCCCACTAGTCTCTAGAATACCCGTTGTTCGAAGCATTCGCTGACACTTATCCAGAAAACCTTGGGCATCCTCTAACTCAACACCGCTAAAAGGTGGAGGTCGAAGCCTCTCAAATCTCTCAAGTCTTCTCTGCTCATCATCTGCCATAACAGGAACTACCGGGGCCTGAGCGGCTGCAGCTGGCTGAGCGGGTAGTGCCCCCGGTATCTGAAGTCCCTGTACTACCTGGTCTAGAGTATGGGCTACATGGGTATGAGTACCTCCCCCGGCCTGAGAAGTGGCAGGTGCGGCCTGAGCCGAAACCACCTGAGCAAGACTAATGCAGGCTGCCAATATCTGGGCCAACCTTTCCTGAAGGCTTGGAATCTCAATGGGCACAGCTGGTGCCTGAGCTGATCCTGTCAGCTCAGCTATATCCGGAATCTGCTCCTGAGCTGGAGCAACTGGTGGTACTACAGGTGTTGGTCCAACTGTGGTACGAGCTACACCGCGACCTCTACCTCGACCCCGGCCTGTCGCGGCCCTAACTGGTGGCTGACCGTCTGATCCGGTAGTACGTGTCCTCACCATCCGTGAGAGAATAGATTAACAAAAATTTAATTTCCGGAATCAACAAATTCGCACGACAGAACACAAGAAAGTGGAATTTTCTTAAGGGTTCTACAGCCTCTCGAAGATAAGTACAGACGTCTCCGTACCGATCCGCAAGACTCTACTAAACCTGCTCATGACTTGTGAAACCCATGTAACCTAGGCTCTGATACCAACTTGTCACAATCCAAAATCTCAACCTGTCGAGATGGCGCCTATCTCGATACTAGACAAGCCGAAAATCTCGATACACTATAATTTTTCTTAAGTTTGAAAATACAATAATTTAATACAATACCAAATCTCACAAATACTGACATGAACACTCCCCTAAACCTGGTGTCATTGATTACATGAGCATCTAATATGAATACATATCTGAAAAATACAGTCTATAATAGTCTGATACCAAATACAGTAAACAAGGAGATTGGGAAGGAGAGACAAGGTATGCGGAACACGGCAGCTACCTCAAAATCTCCTGAAAATCAACTACGCAAAATGATCAATACCCGCTATGTCCGAGAATACCTGGATCTGTACACGAAATACAGGGTGTAGTATGAGTACAACCAACTTAGCAAGTAACAATAATAACTAAGGAACTGAAGATAATGATGAGCTACACAGTTATAGTTCACTTTCAGTAATTCCAGCAAAGAATAGACATGCTTTCAAATCTGGCAGTTTAAGTCAATTCAATTTTATACAGTTCAAGTTCATGTAATCCGGATATAAAATGTTTCAGAGATTTCACAACAATGACAGATGGCAACCAAGTGCAACAACAAATGCAAAGCAAGTACAACCTCTAAGGCAACAGTCACTCAACTCATCACAACAACTCAACCACTCGGCTCTCAGCCCTCAGTACTCACACTCAATAGGTACCCGCACTCACTAGGAGTGTACAGACTCTGGAGGGGCTCTTACAGCCCAAGCGCCATAATCTTCACGGACAACTCACGTGCTGTACGGATAACTCACATGCTATAATATCCTGCATAGATAACTCACGTGCCATAATATTCTTACCTCACCGACAGGCCCTCGGCCTAACTCAGTCCTCAACCTCTCTAGTCTCTCGGGCTCTCAGAAATCACAAAGATCAGCCCAAAGAAAGATAACATAATGCATCAACAAATATCAAGAAAGCCTGAGGTATGATATATAAGTAAAATCATGACTGAACACATGATAGAAATTAGCAAATGATTCAACCAGTATGGGACCTCTGTGGGTCCTAACAGTACTATCACATAGCCTAAGCATGATTTCTAATATGATTTACAGTCAAATTTCTTCAACACATAGAGAGCATATCGCTAACAACAAGTTATTCAACTTTACAGTTTTACGGGACGGACCAAGTCATAATCCCCTCGGTGCACGCCCACACGCCCGTCACCTAGCATGTGCGTCACCTCCAAAATAATCACATGACACAAAATTTTGGGGTTTCATATCCTCAGGACCAGATTTAAAACTGTTACTTACCTCAAGCAGTAAAATTCTTATTCTGCAATGTGCTTTCCTCGTGAATTGGCCTCTAAACGCCTCAAATCTAGCCATAAATAATTAATTTCAGTCTATAAAATTAGTTGGAATTAATTCCATAAGAAAATACTAATTTTCCATAAACAAATCTGACCCTCGATCCTGGCCCTCGATCATGGCCCTCGACCNGCCTAACTCAGTCCTCAACCTCTCTAGTCTCTCGGGCTCTCAGAAATCACAAAGATCAGCCCAAAGAAAGATAACATAATGCATCAACAAATATCAAGAAAGCCTGAGGTATGATATATAAGTAAAATCATGACTGAACACATGATAGAAATTAGCAAATGATTCAACCAGTATGGGACCTCTGTGGGTCCTAACAGTACTATCACATAGCCTAAGCATGATTTCTAATATGATTTACAGTCAAATTTCTTCAACACATAGAGAGCATATCGCTAACAACAAGTTATTCAACTTTACAGTTTTACGGGACGGACCAAGTCACAATCCCTTCGGTGCACGCCCACACGCCCGTCACCTAGCATGTGCGTCACCTCCAAAATAATCACATGACACAAAATTTTGGGGTTTCATATCCTCAGGACCAGATTTAAAACTGTTACTTACCTCAAGCCGTGAAATTCTTATTCTGCAATGTCCTTTCCTCATGAATTGGCCTCCAAATGCCTCGAATCTAGCCATAAATAATTCGTTTCAGTCTATAAAATTTATTAGAATTAATTCCATAAGAAAATGCTAATTTCCCATAAAACATCCGAATTTTAGCTCAAAAATTGCCTGTGGGGCCCATGTCTCGTAACCCAACAAAAGTTACAAAATCCGAAAGCCCATTCAACCACGAGTCTACCCATACTAATGTTACCAAAATCCGACCTCAACTCAACCCTCAAATCTACAAATATTATTTTCAAATTTCTAAGTTTCAATCTCCGATTTACACCTCAAAATCATGTAATCTAGTCGGATTATTCGTGGATAATTCAGTATTATGGAGTAGAAATGATCACAAGGGACTTACCTCAAGTTTTCCTTAAAAATCTATCAAAAAGCGCCTCTCATCAAGCTCTAATTTGTCAAAAATAGCGAATGGGACGAAGTTCCTGTTTTATAATTCTGCCCAGACCGCCTCGGTTCTGCCTTGATCTTGGCCTTCGATCGTGGTTCTCAATCATGGGTCTCGATCCTTGGCCTAGATCATGGGCCTCGATCCTGGCCCTCGATCATGGCCCTCGATCCTGACCTTCGATCATGGCTCTCGATCCTAGGCTCGATCGTGCCTTCGATCCTGATCCTCGACCCTGCCTTCGATCGTGGCCCTCGACCCTGGGCTCGATCGTGGCTTGATTCTGGGCTTGATTTTTGGGCTCGAATCTGGCAGAAGAAATTTCCAGTAGAAGGAAATTACAGCAGCTGTTGTAGTTCAAAGTTTGATCTGTTAACCATCCGAAACTTACCTGAGGCCCTCGGAACCTCAACCAAATATACCAACAAGTCTTAAAATATCATACGAACTTAGTCGAATTCTCAAATCACCTCAAACAATGCTAAAACCATGAATTACACCCCAATTCAAGCATATTGAACTTTGAAATTTCTAATTTCTACAAATGACTCCGGAACCTATCAAATCACGTCCGATTGACCTCAAATTTTGCACACAAGTCATACATGACATAACAGAGGTATTCAAATTTTTATAATCGGATTCCGACCCTGATATAATAAAGTCAACCCCCCGGTTAAACTTCTCAAAAACTAAACTTTCGACATTTCAAGCCCATCACGGACCTCCAAATAATTTTCTGGACACGCTCCTAAGTCCTAAATCATCATACAGAGCTATTGGAATTATCATAATTCGAATCCGAGGTCGTTTATACATAGGTCCATATCCGGTCAACGTTTTTAACTTAAATTTTCAATTATGAGACTAAATGTCTCATTTCACCCGAATTCCTTTCGGACCCGAACCAACTAACCCGGTAAGTCATAAAATAACTATAAAGCATAAATTGAGCAGTAAATGGGGAAACGTGATTATAATACTCAAAACGACCGGCCGGGTCGTTACAGTCGGTATATGAATATAAATGACTACGTTAGTATTTAGATATTTTCTTAAACGTAAATCATCTTTTAGCCCAAAGTATTAACCAACATAATCGTTTATCCTTAAATCAATTGGATGGTGAAAAGAATAAGACTTAAGCGGAAAATAATTCTTTCAAAATCCAATAGAAGCATAAAAAACAAAAGTAACAACTAACTAAACCAAGAAAAAATTGCCCAATATTAAAATAATATTCTATAAAATAAAAAAAATAAAAAAAATTAAGGAGTTCACATGCTAAGGCGTAACTCATATTTCGTTTGGTGAGGAACATAATAAATAATTAGTTACCTCAATATACTTTATTGTGTTAGTTTAAAAGATCCTAAAGCTTCTAAGATATAGAATCGATAACCTAAAACTTGGAGAAATAAAACACAAAGGTTAGAGAATACCAAGTTAAGAGCATAAAAGAAGATGGTAAATAAAAGCAAAAGCACTAATAAGCAATAAAGAGTTTGAATCACAATCAACGATTAAGACTTAATGAAAATATCAAACTTGTCATATGCAAATTAAAAAGAACATAAAAGAGAATTCAAAGCAAGACTCTTTTCAAGTTAAAGCAGCAATCAACAATGAAAGACAAACAAGGTAAAAGACACAAAAAAATACTCTTAAAACAATAATAAAATCTTTAACTGAGAGAGACTAAACCCTGATGTCATTCAAAATTTGTAACTTTTATAACGCCCTTTAATAGGGATATTCCTACTTATTATTTTAATTTGTTTTCCTTTTGAACCCAATAATTTGATGTTACTTTCAATTTTCCCAAATACAATAAGTATTCTACGTTTGTGTCATATATAACTTATGTTTACCTATTTTTAGTAGCTTGAAAGTAGGGTTAATCTACGGAAAAAATGTAGTACAAATATGAGTACTTAATTTCTAAGTTTTGAATAATAAAACAATTATATATTTTACTACAACTTTAATATTAATGTGATTGAAATAAGAAAATCTGTATACAATAAAATTTAATTGCTTTTAGAGTCTTAAATATAATGATTCTCTACATAATTCAACTATGAAAAATTTTAATAATCAAAATTATAGTTGATTTTAATGTCCAGATATTAGGAAAATAATTAAATGAACATTCTTATATATTAGGAAAATATTTAAATTACTATTTTTTCGAATGTGAAGTCTATTCTTAAAGAGTAAAAAAAGGCAAACGATATTTCGCTAATGGCCTTCGTACTTTTAATATAGTATAAATATAGATTAAATTTACCTAACTCGAAGAACTTGACCAATTTTTCATACTGATCTTCCATAAGATTTGATTCATTCAATAATTAGTTACGTCTCAATCTTAAATAAGTAGAGTTAATTAATTATATGAATCTTTTATATCAACTCAGCTAATTTCACATGGCTAAATTACTACAACAATTATTTTTACTATACCACAACCTCAAACAAATTAGAATCAACTCCATGTGACTCCATCTTGGCACGTCTCAATTAGGGACGGCAATGGGGCGGTGTGGGTTTAGACATATGCGGTGCGGGGCGGGTTTGTACATATGCAGGTGCAGGACGGTGCGGGACGGGTTAAAATAAAAGAAATTTAATTTTTTGCGGGTGCGGGGGGCTAGCTAGTTATCTGAAGAATTAAATAACAGAAAACAACTGATGATAACACATTACTAATTCGTTTTAGGGTGTTCATATTTTTTCTAAAAAATATAGTCATGACTTTTTGCATATGATAATTAACAAACTCATTTTTTTATTGGCTTAACACACTAATTAGTTTTCGAATTACCTTAGGAGTTCAATAGGTTATATTATCAAAGCTAAAGTTGGTTCCCAGATTAATTATATTTGTGTATAAGTTAATATGGTTAAACAAAATATAGAGTAATGTAGCGTTTTTGTTTTATGGTCATTTAAAAATATATTTCTAACTTTAAAAAATAATCAAGGGAACACAAATTTTAATCAACGTATATAGCAGTTGTTTCATCGTACATAAAAACAAACTATAGAGTAATGTTCCATCGTTTGGCATGGACGGAGTCCATCCAGATTGAACGAAATGCACAATGAAGAAGTATGGCAGTTATTTCATCTCTTATGCATAACAAGTTTTATTTTTGTTAATATCTCTGGTTAGAGTTGAATTTGTATGGTTACTGTTAAAGAATCTAAATTTAAATGGTTATTGTTTAACTTATATATGCTTAATATTGATGAGCAAAAATAAAAATAAGACAAATTGAAAAGAAGAAAAACAATTTGCTGGGCGGGTGGATGCGGGTGGATGCGGGTGTGGTGCGGGACGGGTGGATACGGGTTAAAAGAGTTATGCAGGGCGGGGCGGGGCGG
>AWOL01S0032547.1:54603-105707 GCA_000715115.1 Nicotiana otophora
GGTGCGAGTGCGGGATTAGCTAGGTATGCAAGTAGAGAGCTAGCTAGGGAGAATGGAAACAAGCTGGAGTGAAAAGGATGGTCAAAGACTTACATGGTGCCCGGCACAAGTACTGTTCTAGTGTAACGCTGATATACGTACAATTAGCTATTTCAGAAGAGCAGATAGCTAGCCAGCTCGCGGAATGCTTGATGAGTGAGGGGTGGACTCACGATCTATTAAGATTTATATTGATTCAAATCCAATCGTGACTGATAGGAAATTTTACTACACGAGTAGTATACGTACGTATGGCGAAAATTCTTTCATCTTTCCCATAATAAATACAGTACTTATTAAAACCAGAGTAAAATATTCTTAACTTTTGAAAAGAAACAAAATTTGCTAAAGGAAGTAACTGTTTCCAAGTTAGTATTAAATTAATAAGTGAACACAAGATTGTTGGAGATTACTATTGTTCGGTATATTGTGATAGCTGTATCACTTGGTAGATGAGTACTAATCAGAATGCAAACGGCAATGAGATTTCATCAAATACCCTAAATGCAAATTGACAAACAAATAAAAACAAAAGAAAGAATCTAATTAAGTTTTATTTTTTGTTAATGTCTCTGGTTAGAGCTGAATTTGTATGGTTACTGTTAAAGAATCTAAATTTAAATGGTTACTGTTTAAGTTATGTATGCTTGTAATTAATGAGCAAAAATAAAATTAAGACAAATTGAAAAGAAGAAAAAAATTTGCTGGGCGTGTGGACGCGGGTGTGGTATGGTGCGTGTGGATGCGGGTTAAAAGAGCTATGCGGGGCGGGTTGAGATTTTGCGGGTTAAGATAGAACCGCCCCGCCCCGCACCGCTTGCCATCATTAATTATGAATTCATTTTTCACCAATTATACATAAAAAAAAAAAAATAATTCCCTTCAACTTTTGCTACTTCGAAAAAACCATAATATGAATATGTCATTTGTAACGATCCGACTAGTCGTTTTGAGTATTTACATTCAGTTCAGTGGTTTGAGGTCGTTAGTAGCTTCATATGGTGCGTGTATCGCCGATTTTGATTTTCGATTTTTTCGGGATGGATTTGAAAGAGTGATTCTCAATTTGGAAACTTTTGGAGGAGTTGATCAGGTTTGACTTTCATGTATTTGACCTCGTATCGGAGTTTTGATTAGTCCGTTAGGTCCGTATGGCGATTTTGGACTTGGGTGTATGCCCGAATTTGCGTTTGAATGTTTCTAGAAGGTTTTGGCACTATTTGGCGAAAATTGACAATTTGAAGGTTTAGAATGTTCATAGGCTTGGCCGGGAGTTGACTTTGATATTATCAGGTTCAAATTGTTATTCTGGGAGTTAGAATAGGTTCGTTATGTCATTTGGAACTTCTGTGAGGTGATTCCGAGTTGTTTAGACGTGTTCGGCGTAAGTTTGGAATTTGAAAATTTGATATAGTTCATTACGCTTGAATTGAGGTGCGATTCGTGGTTTTGAAGCTATTAGATGTCATTTGAGGCCTTGAGTAGGTCCGAGTTATGTTTTGGGATTGGTTGGGGTGATTGGACGGGGTTCCAGGGGCCTTGGGTATGTTTCTGATCAGTTTCAGACCATTTCCCTCATGTTTGGATTGCTGATTTTTTCTAGTGTCAGGTAAGCATCGCGTTCGCAATGGTGGAAATGCGTTCGTGAAGAGTAAGTGAGGATGGATGGCATTTTTCATCGCGTTCGCGAAGGTCCTGACACGTCCGCGATGAATCCGGGTGTGAAGACCTCGCGTTTGCGAGTCCTGTGTCGTGTTCGCGGTCTGTGGGCGAACTGGTCATCGCATTCGCGAGTGCTACGTCGCGTTTGCATAGAAGATTTTTGGGCTGACGCAACATTGTACTTCACGAAGGCGAGGTTTATATCATTGTTATTTCCACATTTATGCTTAAATTTGTTCACTATATCATGTCTTTAATGCATTAAAAATTGATAAGTGATCAACTTATCTAGTTCTAGAGACTAGGTGCCATTAAGATCCTTAAGGTGGGATTTTGGGTCATGACAAATTTGTATCAGAGCTCTGCATTCTTAGGTTCTACGAGTCACAAGCAAGTTTAGTAGAGTCTTGCGGATTGGTATGGAGATGTCTGTACTTATCTTCGACAGGCTACAAAACTATTAGAAAATTTCACTTCTTTCATTCCTTACGTGCGACATTGATTCAGCATGAAGCGTATGTCTTATAATCTCTTGCATCCACCCGTATATGATATTGTGCACTTGGTATCAGCAATGTACCGACGACTTATGATGCTACAGAGGTGTTGCGAGGGGCTATGGATGCATGATTGTTATCTCGATGTGTGGTCCAGACTGAGGATGCGGATGTGTTGGTAGACTTTTCACTTGTTCACAAGTGGGATACATAAAGTTCTTGTATCTACTTGGTTAGTACAGGACCAGGAGGATTTAATTGATTGCCTAGTTATTGTGATCGTGGTAAGGTCATGGGGGATGTTGATTTGAGGCTAGACGGTAGGGTTTGGGGTTGTGTGTTTTTTATGAGGCTTTTAATCCGTGGAATGCATATACTATCATTTCAGGGCACTTGGGAAAGTTGGCTTGACTGTCACCAAGGCGGGTATGCACTTGGTAGAGTCTTCAGAGTGTTTTATGACTAGAGTCATGTGAGTTTGAAGTATTCAGTTGATTAACAGTGCGAGACCAGGGGTAGCTATGAAGGAAGGGTTCTATGGGTTACAGACGATGTGTTCTAGCGCTTCGAGTCAAGTGGGGGAGTCTGCCAATATCGATCATATTGCATGGTCATTTGTTATGTTATCCCTTGAGCTAGGATGTGCTTGCGGATCAGCTATGATTTGAGAAGAGATTTCATCGAGGGTGATTTAGAGTGAGATAAATGACTTTTGAGGAGGTTCCAATAGGTTTCAGAGAGTTGCAATGGTTTGCTCACGATTTACGATTGATGTACTCTACATGCATGGGGAGTTCAACACATGTTGTGATTTTGTTCTACGGGATTGAGTTAGTGGAAGGTTTCAGGTTGTTGGGATGTTTATCTTACTTGTGATTCAAAGTTAAGAATGAGGTGCTCGTGTTTTCATATGATAGCATGATGGAGGTAGTACACCGTTTAGGATTGAGGTTGGCATGTACGAGGTTGTGGTTTCGTTCGAAGGGGGGTAACGAGTTCTAGACAGCATGGACGATTTCAGATATTTAGAAGGATGCTGGTGCTATCTGGTATCACCTGGGAAGGGTGCATTTCAGAAGATTCATTGTGTTTTGACTAGCTAATGCTTGACTGGTACAATGATAATTGACGGGTAGTCGGCTACTGATGTTCAGATTTTGGGTGTATGGCGCGGAAGGCTCGTGGGAATGTTTCTCATGAGATGATTAGGTACGAGAGATGTGTCAGTTATTTGAGGGGTGGAATTAGGATTGCATATGGAGGTTCTTGTGTTCTTAGAATTTGGAGACTGGCAGTTCTCAGAGGCAGATTGTTCCTTGGTTGCAGACGGTGAGGTATGTCAAGAGTTTAACGACTGATGGTATGTGTTATGGATAGGTTACTGTGGAAGTTTGAAAGGCTATTTGCCTACTTCTGGATTATCGGACTTGATTTAGAGGCCACTTGTAGGCCTAATGAGAATGTGTAATCTATGACGGGTCTGATTTATTTACTCAGTACGGTTATTGTTGAGGGGTGCGTCATTAGTTACAGTTGATCTTATTCCATGCTCTGATATGTTCCGTGTGTTACTCTCCTATGCTACAGAGGGTTGTGAGACCGTTGACTATTTACACACATGATGCGGTTACGTTTGGGCCTTGTGGCAGAATTCGAGCGAGATAGCTCTTGGAGTATTGAATGGTTGTTTGCGACTTGGTTATGGTCTTTCTTTTTGTGATAAATTGTGCTATATGTTTCTCCGTGGTTATGGTCATGCGCTTTGCGTGTTTGCTATTGATATGCATATGGTTGTTGATTATGAGCATCATGGCTTGAGGTATTCCACGTGGACTACTGTTTGAATTGGATTAAGCATAGTAGCGGAGCTATTTTGGAATATGATCCTTGTGCTTACTTAGTGAGTTTTGTTTCTCCTTTTTGTGATGGGTTCATAACATTGCGCTTTGTGGTAGTATCTATTGCGTTTGTGGGACGGTTCTCTTATTTGATTCTCTTTCCATCATTGGGTACATTTGAGGTGTTGCTTAGTTGGTGCACGGATCGGACGGTATATGACTCGAGGTGGTGCTGGTGTGGCGTGGCATTCGAGCATCTTGTACTGGGTGATAAGGTTATTGGACCTGGAATGAGTGCTACCAGACTTGATTAAAGCATGCTTGGAAGAATAACGTCAATAATTAGTTCAAAATTTGGCAATGGTTCTTATGGGGAGAGAGAGCTCTGCGACTTGTTGATCTGAAGAATGATTATGAGAATCTGCGTGTGTCACGACCCGGAATGCCCACCATCGGACCGTGATGGCGTCTAACATTTCACTTGCTAGGCAAGCTAACGTTAGATGTAGTTATTAACCATTTTTAATAATTCAAGTCAAATGAAAATCAATGAGCTAAATAAACTGAAATAAAGTAGATAAATCTGATAAACGACAATAATCCAAATACACATCCCAAATCTGGTGTCACGAATACACGAGCGACTAGAGTACTACAAATAATAGTCTGAATGAAAGAAAAACTGCCTGAAACGAGATAAACAGCTAGAGTAATGTAAAAGGGGACATCAGGGTTGCGAAAGGTGTGCAGCTGTACCTCAAGTCTTCGTCAAGCACCGGATCCGAGCAATCTATTGACCGCCGCTAAGAATGACTCCAAAATTTACACAAGTACAGAGTATAATATGAGTACAACCGACCTCATGTATTCTGTAAGTGTCGAACCTAACCTCGACGAAGTAGTAACGAGGCTAAGGCGGGTCACTTACAATAACATGTACGAAGTATAATAATAATAATAATAATAATAATAATAATAATAATAATAATAATAATAATAATAATAATAATAATAATAATAATAATAATAATAATAATAATAATAATAATAATAATAATAATAATAATAATAATAATAATAATAATAATAATAATAATAATAATAATAATAATAATAATAATAATAATAATAATAATAATAATAATAATAATAATAATAATAATAATAATAATAATAATAATAATAATAATAATAATAATAATAATAATAATAATAATAATAATAATAATAATAATAATAATAATAATAATAATAATAATAATAATAATAATAATAATAATAATAATAATAATAATAATAATAATAATAATAATAATAATAATAATAATAATAATAATAATAATAATAATAATAATAATAATAATAATAATAATAATAATAATAATAATAATAATAATAATAATAATAATAATAATAATAATAATAATAATAATAATAATAATAATAATAATAATAATAATAATAATAATAATAATAATAATAATAATAATAATAATAATAATAATAATAATAATAATAATAATAATAATAATAATAATAATAATAATAATAATAATAATAATAATAATAATAATAATAATAATAATAATAATAATAATAATAATAATAATAATAATAATAATAATAATAATAATAATAATAATAATAATAATAATAATAATAATAATAATAATAATAATAATAATAATAATAATAATAATAATAATAATAATAATAATAATAATAATAATAATAATAATAATAATAATAATAATAATAATAATAATAATAATAATAATAATAATAATAATAATAATAATAATAATAATAATAATAATAATAATAATAATAATAATAATAATAATAGGAAAGGAAAACACAAAATGACGAAGCTGTTAATTAATGAAGACAAACTCAATCCTCAAAACCAGTAAATCTAAAAATATCAGTCCTCAGAAAATCATATGAAAATACTGAAAGCTAACACAATACAACAATGAGCACTACATACACAATCCGTTGCGGCGCATAACCCGATCCCACCGTACACACACAATCCTCCCTTATTTTACCATATCAATATCAAGAATCACATATAAAATTCATTGCGGCGTGCAACCCGATCACACCATATAATCAGAATCAATATCATAATCCTCCCTTATTTCACCATATCACAGTTTATCAATATCAAGTATACGTAAACAGCCATTGCGGCGCATAGCCCGATCCCACCGTATCCATATCAAAGTCCTCCCTTATTCCACCATATCACAACTGTTGCGGCGTGCGACCCGACCCATTAACAAATTCAATAAATAAAATCAACTCAACAACTCAAATCACAAGAATCTCTACGATTAAAGAATATGAAAGCAAAACAATAGCGGAATCACGTACTAATCAAAGAATGGCTACAAATAATGCAAGAGTAACAAAACAAACCAATGTGACCGTTAAAGTGTACAAATAAGACAATTAACACAAGTACCAATTAATCATGGAGTCATGGAAGAAACAGACATTTCAATACAAGAATAATTAATGACAAGTAATAAGTTACGGCATTGAAAGCAATTCAATCTAGTAACAATTAAGACATAGAATAAGATAATTCATGAAATACGAGAAAGCATGAAAATAATTATTTTGACGGCATATATACATTCATCACCTCGCATATACGCTGTTATACATGTAATTCATATAACATATAGTTCAAGAGTTACTAATTCTCTTAAATCAAGGTTAGATCCAACATTTACCTTGCTCCACAACTAAATCAAAGCTCAACTGGAGCCTTTCCTCTAAAATCCGCCTCAAACCCAATCGAATCTAACCGGAATCGACTCAACATTATCAAACAATACTAGGGAAATCAATTACAATAGATAAAGCAAAGATCTTTAGACTTTTCCCAAAAAGTCAACAAATGTCAACCCCGGTCCCGCTTGGTCTAAATTCTAGATTCGGACCAAAACCCAATGTAAAGACTCGACCGGTCATTTTGAGTATTACAATCCCATTTCCACATTTACTGTTCAATTTATGCTTTACATCTGTTTTATGACTTACCAGGTTAGTTGGTTCGGGTCCGGAAGGAATTCAGAGTGAAATGAGACACTTAGTCTCATAATTAAAAATTTAAGTTAGAAAAATTGACCGGATACAGACTTATGTGTAAACGACCTCAGATTTGAATTTTGATGATTCAAATAGCCCCGTATGGTGATTTTGAATTTAGGAGCGTGCACGAAAAAGTATTTGGAGGTCCGTAGTAGAATTAGACTTTAAATACCGAAAGTTGAATTTTTGGGAAGTTTGACCGGGGGTTGACTTTTTGATATCGGGCTCTAAATCCAATTCCAAAAAATTGAATACTTCATTTATATCATTTATGACTTGTGTGCAAAATTTGAGGTCAATCGGACTTGATTTGATAGATTTCGGCGTTGTTTGTAGAAATGGAAAGTTTCAAAGTTCATCAGGCTTGAATCTATGTGTGATTCATATTTTGTTTATTGTTGGATGTGATTTGAAGATTCGACTAAGTTCGTATGATGTTTTATGACTTGTTGGTGTATTTGGTTGAGGTCCCGAGGGCCTCAGGTGAGTTTTGGATGGTTAACGGATCATAAATTGAACTACAGCAGCTGTTGCAATTTCCTTCTGCCGGAAATTCCTTCTGTCGGAAATTCCTTCTGGTAGAAATCGAGCCCAACACTCAAGCGCAGAATCAAGCCACGATCGAGCCCAGGGTCGAGGGCAACGATCGAAGGCAGGGTCGAGGACCAGGATCGAAGCGATGATCGAAGGCCAGGGTCGAGGGTCATGATCGAGGGTCAGGATCGAGGCCCAGGATCGAGGCCCAGGATTTAGGCCCAGGATCGAGACCCAGGATCGAGGACCACGATCAAAGGCCAAGATCGAGGAAGGATCGAGGCTGTCTGGGCAGTGTTATAAAGCAGGGAACTTTGTCCCATTCGCCATTTTTGATGAATGGGAGCTTGAGGAGAGACGATGTTTGATAGATTTTCAAGGAAAACTTGAGGTAAGTCCCTTGTGATCATTTCTACTTCATAATATTGAATTATCATCGAATAATCCGACTAGCTTACATGTTTTTGAGGTGTAAATCGACGATTTGAACTTAGAAATTTGGAAATAAGATTTGATGATTTGGAGTTCGAGTTGAGGTCGGATTTTCAAAAAATTAGTATGCGTAGTCTCATGGTGGAATGGGCTTTCGAATTTTATAACTTTTGTCGGGTTCCGAGACGTGGGTCCCACAGGTAATTTTTGAGCTAACTTTTGGGTTTTTATGGAAAATTTGCATTTTCTTATGGAATTAATTACAATAAATTTTATTGACTGAAACAAATTATTTGTGACTAGATTCAAAGCATTCGGAGGCCGAATTGCGAGGCAAAGGCATAGTAGAGTAAAGAATTTCACGTTTTGAGGTAAGTAACAGTTATAAATCTGGTCCTGAGGAAATGAAACCCCGGACTTTGTATCATGTGATTATTTTGGAGGTGACGCACATGCTTGGTGGCAGGCGTGTGGGCGTCCACCGAGGGGATTATGACTTGGTCCATCCCGTGGAAACTGTAAAGTTAAATAACTTGTTGTTAGCTATGTGTTCTCTATGTGTTGTGAAAATTTGACTTTAAGTCATGTTAGAAACCATGTTTAGGCTATATGTTGGTACTACTGGGACCCACAAAGGTCGTGTACATGTTGAATTATCTACTAAATTGTTGTTTGGTACTCTGTCACAGTTTACTTGTTTAGTTTTTCTCAGTCTCTATTGTTCATTATTAATGCATCATATCATTGTTGTTTGGGTTGAATTCATGATTATTGCGAGCAAGAGAGACTGGAGAGATTTATAACTGAGTGAGGCCGGGGGCCCGATTGTGAGATATTGATACTATAGCATGTGAGTTGTCCGTGAATCACGTGAGTTGGCCGTGCGGATCTAGGTATTGATACTATATCACGTGAGTTGTCCGTACAACACGTGAGTTGGCTGTGCGGATCCAGATATTGATACTATAGCACGTGCGTTGTGTGTGCAACACGTGAGTTGGCCATGCAGATTATAGTGCTTGGAATGTAGGCGCCCCTCCGGAGTCTGTACACCCCCAGTGAGCGTGGGTACCCATTGAGTGTGAGTGATGAGGGCTGGGAGCCTAGTGAGTGATTGTTGTCCTGAAAAGGTTGTACTTCGTTTCCATTTGTTGTTGCACTTAGTTGCTATCTGTCATTGTTGTGAAATATTTGAAAGATTTTATATACGGATTAAATAAACAGGAACTGTATAAAAATTGATTTGACATTAAACTACCAGATTTGATAGCATGTCTATTCTTTGCTGGAATTACTGGAAATGAACCATAATTGTGTAGCTCGCCACTATCTTCAGTTCCTTATTTATTATTGTTATTTGCTGAGTTGGTTGTACTCATACTATACCCTGTACATCGTGTGCAGACCCAGGTATTCCTGGACATAGCGGGTGTTGATTCTTCCGTACAACTGAATTTCCGGAGATCCTGAGGTAGCTGCCATGTTTCGCAGACCTTGCCTCTCCTTCCCTATCTTCTTTTTTAATGTATTTGGTCTCAGGATTGTATTCATAATTCTCAGTGACACCTGGTTTTAGGAGTGGTTGTATAGGTATTTGTAAGAATTATGGATTCTATATAAATATTATATTTTCAAACTTAAAAGAAATTGTAGTTTATGAGGTTTTCGGCTAGCCTAGTTTCGAGATAGGCGCCATCACGACAGGTTAGAATTTGGGTCGTGACAAGTTGGTATCATATCCTAGGTTACATAGGTCTCACGAGTCATGAGCAACTTTAGTAGAGTCTTGCGGATCGATACAGAGACGTCTGTACTTATCTTCGAGAGGCTGCAGAACCCTTAGGAAAATTTCACTTTCTTGCATTCTGTCGTGTGAATTTGTTGATTTCGGAAACTAAATTTCTGTTATTCTATTCTCTCACAGATGGTGAGGACACGTACTACCGGATCAGATGGTCAGCCACTAATGCCACTAGTTAGGGCCTTTAGAAGCCAGGGCCATGGTAGAGGTTGAGGTATAGCTCGTGCAACAGTTGGAGCAGCACCTGTAGTACCTCCAGTTGCTCCAGCTCAGGAGCAGATTCCGGATACATTTGAGCCCGTGGGACCAGCTCAGGCATCAGCTGTGCCCATTGAGATTCCATGCCATCAGGAGAGTTTGGCCCAGATATTGACAGTATGCACTGGTCTTGCTCAGGTGGTTTCGGCTCAGGCCGCACCTGCCACTTCTCAGGCCGGGTGAGGTACTCATACCCCTGTTTCCCGTACTCCAGACCAGGTAGTACACAGACTTCATATACTAGGGGGCACTACCAGCCCAGCTGGCTGCAGCTGCTCAGGCCTCGGTAGTTCCTATTATGGCAGAGGACGAACATAGGAGACTTGAGAGATTTGAGAGGCTTCGACCTTCACCATTTAGCGGTACGAATTCAGAGGATGCTTAGGGTTTTCTGGATAGGTGTAAACGTATGCTTCAGACAACGGGTATTCAAGAGACCAGTGGGGTCTCGTTCACTACTTTTTAGTTTTCTGGGGCTGCCTTCAGATGGTGGGAGGCTTATGAGAGGCGCAGGCCAGTTGGTGCAGTACCACTTACATGGCAGGAGTTTTTTGTTCTCTTTTTGGAGAAGGTTATGCCGCAGTCTCGTAGAGAGGAGCTACGTAGACAATTTGAGCAGTTATATCAAGATGGTATGTATGTGATGTAATATGAGATGAGATTTTCCAAGTTGGCTCATCACGCAGTCTGGTTGGTTCCCACCAATAGGGAGAGGATTAGGAGGTTCATTGATGGTCTCACATATCAGCTGCAGTTATTCATGACTAGAGATAGAGTATCTGGTACTACTTTTGATGAGGTAGTTGACATTGCTCGGCAGATAGAGATAGTTCATATCCAAGAACGTGGAGAGTGGGAGGCTAAGAGGCCTCGTGGCCCAGATGATTATAGCGGTGCTCCTTCAGAGGGTCAGTTTTACCGCAGTAGGGGTCGTTCTTACAAACACGCTCAGACGGGTCGTCCAGCTCATCGTGGTGCATCAGCTAGCCACAGTTCTTACAGTGCTTGCTCAGGCCAGTCTTCATTCAGTGCACTACCAGCATAGAGTTGTCATCATGCCTTTTCTGCTCAGGCTTCTACAGGTAATTCCTCGGGTTATCAGGAGCAGCAGTTCAGTCAGAGGAGGGGTTGTTTCGAGTGTAGAGAATTTGGTCATTTCAAGAGAGAGTGTCCTAGGCTATTGAGTGGGGCTCCACAACAGATTCATCGACTGACGGCACCAGCACCAGCAGTTCCACCACCCGCCCAGCCAGCTCGGGGTTGGGGTCAGGCAGCTAGGGGTCGCCCAAGAGGGGAAGGCCGATCAGGTGGTGGTCAAGCTTGATTCTATGCTTTTCCTGCCAGACCAGATGCTGTTGCTTCAGATGCAGTGATCACAGGTATTGTTTCAATGTGCCACATGGAGGCTTCTATATTATTTTACCCTGGTTCCACTTATTCATATGTATCATCGTATTTTTCTCATTATCTGGATATTCCCTGTGAGTCCTTAGTTTCACATGTTTGGGTATCTACACCTGTGGGAAATATTATTAATATGGACCGTGTGTATCGATCATGTGTGGTAACTATTAGGGAATTGGAGACTAGAGTTGATCTTTTATTACTCGGTATGGTTGATTTCGATGTAATCCTGGGTATGGATTGGCTCTCTCCATTTCATTCTATTCTGTACGTAAAAATCGTGATGTTGACGATGCCGGGGTTGCCAAAGGTTTAATGGAGAGGTTCTCTAGATTTTGTTCCTAGCAGGGTAATTTCTTATTTGAAGGCCCAACATATGGTTGGAAAGGGATGCTTGTCATATTTGGCCTTTGTGAGAGATGTTGATGTAGATACTCCTATTATGGATTCAGTACTGGTCGTGCGAGACTTTTCGGATGTATTTCCTGCAGACCTGTCGGGTATGCCACCCGATAGGGATATTGATTTCGGTATTGACTTGGTGCAGGGCACTCAGCCCATTTCTGTTCCTCTGTATCGTATGGCACCAGCTAAGTTAAAATAATTGAAAGAGCAACTTCAGGAACTCCTTAAAAAGGGGTTTATTGGGCCTAGTGTGTCACCTTGGGGTGCACCAGTTCTGTTTGTAAAAACGAAAGATGGTACTATGCGGATGCGTATTGATTATAGGCAGTTGAACAAAGTTATAATCAAGAATAAATATCCTTTGCCGCGTATTGATGACTTATTTGACCAGCTTCAGGGAGCGAGGGTGTTCTCCAAAATTGATTTGAGATTTGGGTATCACCAGTTGAAAATTCGGGTTTCGGATATTCTGAAGACGACATTCAGAACTCGTTATGGCCACTATGAATTTCTTGTGATGTCTTTTGGGCTAACCAATGCCCCAACAACATTTATGCATTTGATGAATAGTGTATTCCATCCATATCTTGATTCATTTGTCATAGTATTTATTGATGATATCCTGGTGTACTCACGTAGCCAGGAGGAGAATGCACAACACTTGGTTATTGTATTACAGAGGCTGAGAGAGGAGAGACTTTATGCCAAATTCTCTAAGTGTGAGTTCTGGCTTAATTCGGTGGCNTTTGGGCTAACCAATGCCCCAACAACATTTATGCATTTGATGAATAGTGTATTCCATCCATATCTTGATTCATTTGTCATAGTATTTATTGATGATATCCTGGTGTACTCACGTAGCCGGGAGGAGCATGCACAATACTTGGGTATTGTATTACAGAGGCTGAGAGAGGAGAGACTTTATGCTAAATTCTCTAAGTGTGAGTTCTGACTTAGTTCGGTGGCATTCTTGGGACATATAGTGTTCAGTAAAGGAATTAAGGTGGATCCGAAGAAAATAGAGGCAGTCCAAAATTAGCCCAGACCATCTTCAGTTTTTAAGATTCGGAGTTTTCTCGGCTTGGCCGGTTATTATCGTCGCTACGTGGAGGGTTTCTCGTCTATTGCATCGACTATGACTAAATTGACCTAGAAAGGTTCTTCGTTTAGGTGGTCGGATGAATGTGAAGAGAGCTTTCAGAAGCTCAAGACAGTTTTTGACCACAGTTCCAATATTGGTGTTGCCTACATGTTTAGAGTCTTATACTGTGTATTGTGACACGTCGCGTATTGGTCTCGACATAGTGCTGATGCAAGACGATAGGGTGATTGCCTATGCGTCCAGACAGTTAAAGGTAGATTAGAAAAATTATCCAGTCCACTATCTTGAGTTAGCAGCTAATGTTCATGCCCTGAAAATTTGGCGGCATTACTTGTACGGTGTCCGGTGTGAGGTATATACTGATCATCAGAGTTTACAACATCTGTTTAAATGGACGGATCTTAATTTGCGGCAGCGGAGGTGGTTAGAGTTACTTAAGGATTATGTTATCACCATTCTCTATCATCCCAGGAAGGCTAATGTGGTGGTCGATGCCTTGAGTCGTAGGAAGGAGAGTTTGGGCAGCTTAGCATACTTACCGGTAGCAGAGAGGCCTTTAGCCTTGGATGTTCAGGCCTTGGCCCACCAGTTTGGTAGATTGGATGTTTCCGAGCTGAATTGAGTTTTGGCTTGTGTGGTTTCTATGTCTTCTTTATATGACCGCATCAGAGAGCGCCAGTATGATGATCCATATCTACTTGTCCTTAAGGACACGGTTCAACACGATGATGCCAAGGAAGTCACTATTGGAGATGACGGGGTATTACAGATGCAGGGTAGGCTATGTGTGCCTAATATAGATGGTTTGTATG
This sequence comes from Nicotiana otophora, assembly GCA_000715115.1. Taxonomy (NCBI): domain Eukaryota; kingdom Viridiplantae; phylum Streptophyta; class Magnoliopsida; order Solanales; family Solanaceae; genus Nicotiana; species Nicotiana otophora. The sequence continues at coordinate 68,493 of AWOL01S0032547.1, forward strand.
AGTTGATTTTCCAGGAAGCTCACAGTTCACTGTACTCCATTCATCCAGGTACCGCGAAGATGTATTAGGATTTGAGGAAACACTATTGGTGGAGGCGAATGAATAAAGATATAGTTGGGTTTGTAGCTCGGTGTTTAAATTGTCAACAGGTAAGTACGAGCATCAGAGACCAGGCGGATTACTACGAAGACTTGTGATTACGGAATAGAAATGGGAGCGTATTACCATGGATTTCGTAGTTGGGCTCCCACAGACTTTGAGAAAGTTTGATATTGTTTGGGTGATTGTAGATCGGTTGACCAAGTCCGCGCATTTTATTCTAGTTTTTACTAATTATTCTTCGGAGCGGTTGGCTGGGATTTATATTCGTGAGATTGTTCGCCTACACGGTGTGCCGGTGTCCATCATTTTCAGATCGGGGTACGCAGTTTACCTCACAGCTTTGGAGAGCAGTGCAGCGAGAATTGGCACACAGGTTTAGTTGAGTACAATATTTCACCCTCAGACTGACGGACAGTTCGAGCTCACTATTTAGATATTAGAAAATATGCTACGCGCTTGTGTCATTGATTTTGGGGGTTCTTGGAATTAGTTTCTGCCACTCGCGGAGTTTACTTACAATAATAGCTACCAGTCAAGCATTCAGATGGCTCCGTATGAGGGTTTTTATGGGAGACGATGCCGATCTCCGGTTGGTTGGTTTGAGCAGGGTAAGGCTAGGCTATTGGGTACTGAATTAGTTCAGGATGCTTTAGAGAAGGTCAAAGTGATTCAAGAACGGCTTCGCATGGCACAGTATAGACAGAAGAGTTATGCTGACCGGAAGGTTCGTGATGTCATTTACATGGTTGGGGAGAAGATTCAGCTTAGGATTTCACCAATGAAGGGTGTGTTGAGATTCGGGAAGAAGGGAAAGTTGAGCCCTCGGTATATTGGTCCTTTTGAGATACCAAAGAAAATTAGGGACTACCTAATCTGTCAGGTGTTCATCCAGTGTTCCATATATCCATGCTCCGAAAGTATGTTGGGAATCCGTCTCACCTTCTGGATTTCAGTACAGTACAACTAGACGGTAATCTAACTTATGATGTAGAGCCGGTGGCTATTGTAGACCTGCAGGTTCGAAAGCTGAGGTCAAAGAACATAGCATCAGTGAAGGTACAGTGGAGAGGCCAGCCAATCAAGGAAGCTACTTGGGAGATTGAGCAAGATATGTGAAGCACGTATCCACACTTATTTGAGACTTTAGGAATTATTCTAAACCCGTTCGAGGATGAACATTTGTTTAAGAGGGGGAGAATATAATGATTCGGCCGGTCGTTTTGAGTATTAAAACCCAGTTTCCCCATTCACTGCTCAATTTATGCTTTACAGTTGTTTTATGACTTACCGGATTGATGATTCCAATAGCTCCGTATGGTGATTTTGGACTTAGGAGCGTGCCCGGAAAATTATTTCGAGGTCCGTAGTGGAATTAGGCTTGAAATGCTGAAAGTTAAATTTTTGGAAAGTTTGACCGGAGGGTTGACTTTTTGATATCAGGGTCAAAATCCAATTCCAAAACTTTGAATACCTCTGTTATGTCATTTATGACTAGTGTGCAAAATTTAAGGTCAATCAGACTTGATTTGATAGGTTTCGGCTTTGTTTGTAGAAATAGAATGTTTCAAAGTTCATTAGGCTTGAATCTATGTGTGATTCATGTTTTTAGTGTTGTTGGATGTGATTTGAAGACTCGACTAAGTTCGTATGATATTTTAGGACTTATTGGTGTGTTTGGTTGAGGTCCCTAGGGCCTCGGGTGAGTTTCAAATGGTTAACAGATCATAGATTGAACTACAACAGCTGCTGCAATTTCCTTCTGCCGGAAATCGAGCCCAGAATCGAGCCCAAAAATCGATCCTAGAATCGAGCCACGATCAAGCCCAGGGTCAAGGGCCACGATCGAAGGCAGGGTCGAGGACCAGGATCGAAGCCATGATCGAAGGCCAGGGTCGAGGGTCATGATCTAGGGCCAGGATCAAGGGTCAGAATCGAGGCCCAGGATAGAGGCCCAAGATCGAGACCCAGGATCGAGGACCACGATCGAAGGCCAAGATCGAGGCAGAACCGAGGCTGTCTGGGCAGTGTTATAAAGCAGGGAACTTTGTCCCATTCTCCATATTTGACGAATTGGAGCTTGAGGAGAGGCGGGTTTTGATAGATTTTCACGGAAAACTTGAGGTAAGTCCCTTGTGATAATTTCTACTCCATAATATTGAATTATCATCGAATAATCCGACTAGATTATATGTTTTTGAGGTGTAAATCGGAGATTTGAACTTAGAAATTTGGAAATAAGATTTGATGATTTAGAGGTCGAGTTGAGGTCGGATTTTGGTAAAATTAGTATGGATAGACTCATGGTGGAATGGGCTTTCGGATTTTATAACTTTTGTCGGGTTCCGAGACATGGGCCTCACGGGCAAGTTTTGAGGTAAATTTCGGGTTTTTATGGAAAATTTGCATTTTCTTATGGAATTAATTATAATAAATTTTATTGACTGAAACGAATTATTTGTGACTAGATTCAAGGCATTCGGAGGCCGAATTGCGAGGCAAAGGCATAGTAGAGTAAAGAATTTCATGTTTTGAGGTAAGTAACAATTATAAATCTGGTCCTGAGGGTATGAAACCCCGGACTTTGTATCATGTGATTATTTTGGAGGTGACGCACATGCTTGGTGACGGGCGTGTGGGCGTGCACCGAGGGGATTGTGACTTGGTCCGTCCAGTGGAAACTGTAAAGTTGAATAACTTGTTGTTAGCTATGTGTTCTCTATGTGTTGTGGAAATGTGACTGTAAGTCATGTTAGAAACCATGTTTAGGCTATATGTTGGTACTGCTGAGACCCACAAAGGTCGTATACATGCTGAATTATCTGCTAAATTGTTGTTTGGTACTCAGTCACAGGTTACTTATTTATTTTATCTCAGTCTCTATTGTTCATTATTGATGCATCATATCATTGTTGTTTGGGATGAATTTATGATTATTAAGAGCCCGAGAGAATGGAGAGATTTATGACTGAGTGAGGTCGGGAGCTTGATTGTCAGATATTGATACTATAGCACGTGAGTTGTCCGTGCAGAACGTGAGTTGGCCGTACATATCTAGGTATTCATACTATGGCACGCGAGTTGTCCGTGCAGCACGTGAGTTGGCCGTGTGGATCCAGATATTGATACTATAGCACGCGAGTTGTCCGTGCAGCACGTGAGTTAGCCGTGCAGATTATAGCGCTTGGGATGTAGGAGCCCCTCCGGAGTCTGTACACCTCCAATGAGCACGTGTACCCATTGAGTGTGAGTGATGAGGGTGGGAGCCCAGTGAGTGATTGTTGTCCTGAGAGGTTGTACTTGATTTCTATTTGTTGTTGCGCTTAGTTGCTATCTGTCATTGTTGTAAAATCTCTGAAAGGTTTTATATACGGATTACATGAGCAGAAACTGTATAAAAATTGATTTGACATTAAACCGCCAGATTTGATAGCATGTCTATTGTTTGCTAGAATTACTGGAAATGAACCATAACTGTGTAGCTCGCCACTATCTTCAATTCCTTATTTATTATTGTTACTTACTGAGTTGGTTGTACTCATACTACACCCTGCACTTCATGTGCAGACCCAGGTGTTCCTGGACATAGTAGGTGTTGATTCTTCCGCACAGCTGATTTTTCGGAGATCCTGATGTAGCTGGCATGTTTCACAGACCTTGCCTCTCCTTCCCTATCTTCTTATTTAATGTATTTGGTCTGAGGCTTGTATTCATAATTAGATGCTCATGTACTCAGTGATACCAGGTTCTGGAAGTGGTTGTATCGGTATTTGTAAGAATTATGGATTCTATTTAAATATTATATTTTCAAACTTAAAAGAAATTGTGGTTTATGAGGTTTTCGGCTTGCCTAGTTTCGAGATAGGTGCCATCACGACAGGTTAGAATTTGGGTCGTGACACCCAATTACCCATTCACTCCTGAGCTCGATTATGTGATTAGTTTCGAAATATGGCCTCGATTTGAGGTCTAAATCTCAATTTTACAAAAATCCCAATTCTACCCAAATCCCTAATTTTCTACCATGAAAGAGCATCAATTAAAGTTAGAAATCAATGGGTGTTGATGAAAATGGATGAAGACGAGTTAAAGTATACTAACCTACGAAGTGGGGATGAAATGCTTCTTCCAAATTACCTCTAGGACGAGCTCTAATGAGAAGATGGTGAAAATGAAGAAAATCCTATCTTTGGAACATTTTAAATCACTGGCGTCAAGTCTTAACCGCATTCGTGAAGGACCTGACGCGATCGCGAAGCACAACAGCCCTATTGCCCTTCGCGTTCGCGAGATGCCCTATGCACTCTTGATGGCTCTGCCCGCCTGGCCTTCACTTTCGCGACCCTCCGATCACGTTCGCGTAGAACACACAGCTGATCCCCTATCCAGGCCCATACCAATCGCCTTCGCGTAGCTATGGTCGTGTTCGCGAAGGGTGATCCCACCATAGCTTCGCGCATTCGCGACCAAAGCCTCGCGTTCGCATAGAGGAAATTCCACCCCAGCCCTGGTTACTCTTCGCGATCACGAAGGAGGATGCACCAAATATCATAAAACTCATAACCAACAATTGCCTAAGTCCAAAAATTACTTCGCCTATCCGAAACTCACCCGAACCCCTCGATTTCCAAATAAAACATGCACACAAGTGCAATAACATCATACGGACTCGCTCGCGTGATCAAAATACCAAAATAACACCTAGACCTACGAATCAGACACTAAAACGAATGAAATTTTCAAAGAAACTTAAGAACTTTCAATTTAACAATCGGACGTCCGAATCACGTCAAATCAACTCCGTTTTGCGCTAAATTTTGCAGACAAGTCATAAATAAAAAAATGAACCTCTACCAAGTTCCGGAACTGAAATTCTAATCTAGTAGCAATAAAGTCAACCTACGGTCAAACTTAGGAATTCTTTAAATCTTCGAATTACTAGTTTTCAATAAATTACATTAAATCAAGTTAGAGACTTTCGAATTCGATTCAGAGCATACTCCCAAGTCCCAAATCATGATACGAACCCACCGGGACTGTCAAAATACTAATTCGGGTCCATTTACAAGAAACGTTGATCGTAGTCAACTCAAATCATTTTTAAGGCTAAATTTCACATTTTCTTTAATTTATCACACACAACTTTATCGAAAAAAGACACAGACTGTGCACACAAATCAAGGAAGGCTAAATGTAGATATTCATGATATCGCAATACAAAAATGAAGGCTAAAATTAAAAATGACATATCGGGTCATCACAATGTATTTCTTTCATCATTAGTAGGGTGCGAAGGTTAGAACAAGGTTTTATTTGATATGAGATTTGTTAGCGATATCGAGTTTGTTATTGAGCAGCTATTGTGGTCAAAAGTAATTGCTATGTATTCGAGTTATGTGGTATATCATGTGATTATATCTTGGGTAATGGTTATGGCCTGATATAGCTGGGGCAGGCTTATATAATGTATAGATATGAGATTCTGGTCTTATGATGAATTTCGGGTGTTGGGATTGGGTTCTAAGGTTTATGTACTAAGGTTGAAGAAAGGATCTACAGTTAGGGTGTATGTCAGGCTTATATGAATTAGGGGTGACGTGGGATCACCCATGGGTATGTGTATGGTGAAGTTATACCGTGATTTGATGGCTTTAGAATGACTCTTGGCACGTTTGAGGAAGAACATATATTTAAGCGAGGGAGAATATAACAACCCGACCCATCATTTTGAGAACTTGCATTCAATTCATTGAGGTCGTGAGTAGCTTCATATGGTGTATCATGACTTTCACTGGTTTTGGGTTTCGAGTGGTTCGGGACCGATTTTAAAGAATAATTCTCAATTTGGAAATGTTAAGTTAGAAGAGATAACCAAGTTTTACTTTCTTGTATTTGAACTCAGATCGAAGTTTTAAGGGTTCCATTAGGTCTGATTGGTGATTCTGAACCTGGGAGTATGCCCCAATTTGCATTTCGATATTTCTAGAAGGCTTTGGCACTATTTGGCAAAAAATGACAATTTGAATGTTTGGAAAGTTCATAGTTTTGACCGGGAGTTGACTTTGATGTTATCAGGTTTGGATTGTTATTCCGGGAGGTGAAATAGGTTCGTTATTGCATTTGGAACTTGTGTGCAATGCTTGAGGTGATTCCGAGTTGTTTAGATGTGTTCGGCGCAGGTTTGAAAATTGGAAATTTAAAATAGTTCATTAAGCTTGAATTAAGGTGGGATTTGTGGTTTTGAAGTTATTAGGTATGATTTGAGGCCTTGAGTATGTCCGCGTTATGTTTTAGGATTGTGGTATGCTTGGATGAGGTCCTGAGGATCTCGGGTGTGTTTCTGATTAGTTTCGGACCATTTCCCTCATGTGTTGGATTGTTATTTTTCGCTGGTGTTAGGTAAGCATCGCATTAACGATGGTGGAAATGCATTCCTGAATAGTAAGTGAGGATAAATGGAATTTTTCATCGCGTTCACAAAGTTACTGACGCATCCTCGATGAATCTGGTTGTGAAGACCTCGCGTTTGCGAGTCTTGTGTCATGTTCGCGTAGTGGATTTGGGAACTGGAGCTTTGTTCTTCGCGTTCACACTTAGGTGTCCGTGTTCGCGGTCTATGGGCAAGCTGGTCATTATGTTAACGGGTGCTACATCGTGTTTGCATAGAAGTTGTTTGGTCTGAGACAACATTGTACATCGTGAATGCAAGGCTTATATCGCATTCGCGAAGGGTATCCATGAAGCAGTGTTATAAGGTACTTTATTTTTAAGGTTTTGTTTATGTTATCATATTTTGAGTTCTAGAACTCAGATTTGGGCAACTATTTTGGGGACTTTCACGATTTGGATTGGGGTAAGTATATTTGACTTGGATTTGACTATATTACATGATTCTATCTTCGATTTTGGCATTTGATTAGTGAATATAAAAGAGAATTTGGGGGTTTTTGTCTAAATTTTTCAAAAGTGAATATTTGAGATTTGAACATCGATTTGGAGTCGGATTTGAGTGAAATTAGTATAGTTGGACTTGTATTCGAATGCGTTATCCAAATTTGTGACTTTTTTCGTATTCCGGGGTGCAAGCCCAGGTTGACGTTTTGGTTGACCTTGAGTATTTGATTAAAGATTCGACCTTTTACATTTGGGTTTGATTCCTATGTTATTATTTGATTATTTTAGTTGCTTTTGTCTAGGCTCGAGCCGTTAGGAGGTCGATTCGCGCGGGATGGAATTTCTAGAGCATCGATTTAGCTTATTTGAGGTAAGTGTCTTGTCTAACCTTGTGTGAGGGAAATCCCCTTAGGATTTAGCCTTGATTTCCTATCCGTGTTATGTGAATAGTAGCACATACATGAGGTGACGAGCATGTACATGGTTGTTATGTATGATTTTGTGACGGGATTGGGCCGTAGACTATTAATATGCCTTAATTTGTTAAAATAACTTATATAAGACATACTTACACCAATTTGTAATTCCTTAATCAAGATCTCTACATTTGACTTAGTCATATTCATGCTTTATTGTTGAACACCCCTCTGCACTTCTATGATATTGACATGTTCTTGTACACTTTGTTGATAAGTTGTGAGCTTATATCGTGATAAATCTATGATTCAACTGTCTTGTGATATTGTGGCATGTCTGTAAATGTTGTGTGAATTTATTGTTGTTGTGTGGAGCATAAGGGTGGCATTTTACTATTATTGATTGTGCGGGGCAATATAGGTGGCTATTGATACACTGTCTGGGTGGGTGTTATTGTCTTGGCGGAGTGATATGGGTGGCTATTGTGTTATTGTCAGGGTGGAGCAATACGAGTGGCTATTAATATATTGTCTAGGTGGAGCAACACGGGTGGCTATTATGATATTGTCAACGCGGTGAGGTAAGGGTGGCTATATGGGGATGGTATGTGATGGCCTGGGGCATGTGTTGATGGAAAGGGGTATTCTTGCTTGTGCTTATGACTTCCTTGTGTGTGTCATGCATCATAAAACTCGTGATGGCACCTAGCCCCTAGAACTAGGCAAGCCTAACACATGCTGAGCTATTAATAGATTTAGACCATTTAACTATCAGATATAACTGGTAAATGACATAACATAACTGGAATGAGTATTTAAACATACAATCCCAAAACCGGTAGTACGAAGCCATAACCCCTACGGAGTACACTATATTCTCTTAATAGAATATTGTTCCGGAATGGAAATAAATGGTAGTAATGTAGTACGATAGAAAGTGACTTGGAGGCTTACGAACGAAATGGCAGGTAGACCCTAAAGTTTCCACAGCGAATCACAAACAGCTAACTATCATCCGACACGCCCCGAAGTGCTTGGATCTGCATAAAAATATGCAAAAGCATATCATGAGTATACCACAGCGGTACCCAGTAAGTATCAAGACTAACCTCGGTGGAGTAGTGAAGAGGTACAAGTCAAGATACATACTAGGCATAAAACCCTATGGAAAGTATTAATATAAAGCTAACAGAGGAACAAATATCAATATAAAGCTAAATGGAAAGTAAAAACAACAAATGGCAACAAGGAGTAAACAAATAATAACACTGCAAATTAATTAGAACACAGTTAAAGTACTAGTAAACACTGATGTTTGGCTATAATTCGATATTTTTAGTGCATTACTTACCTTATATTTTGGGGCATTAATGCTAAATTATACTATATTTATGCTTAATTGAATTTATTTTTTGTGTAGGTACGTTGAAGACGAAATTGGGAACAAAGTAGAGATTTTATGTATATTTTATATACTACAAGAATGGTCCATGATCATTTATTGACTGGAAGCATTATAATGATATTATGGAGCAATGATTAAAGAGACAAGTCAAAAGACGATAAAAAGAACAATTAAAAAAGAAACAAAAGTAAGAAACGAGAATGGGAAAGATTGGAAATATTAGGCAGCAAATTGTAAATGGAGGAGAGAAGGCAAGCGACGCGAGATGTGTTGCTCGCTATAGAGCTGGCGCCGCGAGGCATAAAGCGAGGAGGAGCTCGCTACAGAGCTTGCGAGGAACAATGTACATCGACAAGGGGCGTGCATTTTGCCTCGCGCCGCGAGGCTTGTAGCGAGGGTGTTCCAGAATTTTGAAGCCCATTTTGTCTCCTTTTTGATTTTGGACTTGGTTATTTCATTTAGTCTTTTCCCTACACATATAAATAGTCATTAAACACCATTTTTAGAAGAGATTTTGCAACCGGAGGCAAGAACGTCACGTGGAACAACTCTTGGAGGAGAAAATCATCGAGTTCTTCATTCCTTTATCTTTTCTTTTTAATTTGTTTATGCAAATACTTGGAAAATTATTACTACGAACATGAGTGGCTAAGCACTCTAGTATCTTGGGTTGTGGTTGATATGATTATTAATGTTTATTAATTATATTTTCGTTAATTCGGATTATCATCTTGTGGTTGTTTCTTTAATTCTAGTTTTAACTTGTGAATTGTTGTAGCTACCAATTCAACCTACTATCTATGCTATGCTTGGGAAAGCCGTGTTTCAGATTATAGTAGAATTAGAGAGAGCTTGTTTCTCGGGGGAAGATTTCGCGGTTAAGATAGGAATATACCTAACAGTCTTGCTTAATTGAATATTTTATTATATTCGTTCATGATAGACTCAATACTATAGGAATATTGGATTGATATATAATGGACTGGCGAGTAGTATTGTGGGAACATGCTATTCATATAAACGATCTGGTTAATTGGAAACCATAGATAATCTGGATTAACGAGTGTGATTATTGAACTTAATAGGATTGATAAACCAACCACAACCTTGGAATTTTAATCCCCTCTGAAGTAAAATCTCATCATACACATTTGTATTCTTGATAAATTATATGTTACTTGTTTAATTTCCGCAATAGTAGATTAATAGAAAAACATCACTCTTAAGTATTTTGGACAATTAATTAATTTTAGTTTGCTTAGTTAACGATCATTTAAGTCTCTGTGGGTTCGACATCCGACTTTCGAGTCACTTTATTACTTGACAGCCACGTATACTTGTGTGTACTTGGGAAACCAACAAAACCATTTAAGGATAACAAATGACAATCAAATAATCAAGCCATTCTAACTCACGGTTACAACGAGAAATGACCCCGAGGTACCACACCTCAAAAGCATGAGTCACGAATCCCAAATCACGAATCAAATGCACATGGCACCCCGTGCCCACATTATCAATCACAACTGCAGGGACAAATCACGTGCCAAAAATACAGCCCGCCTAGCGTGGTCACATGCTTAATATCACAATACGCCCGACATGATCACAGGCTACCAGTCCAACCATATCACAGAGAAGGCAGATATAAAAGAATGCATGTACCTGGCCAAAGAACATCAAGTTCCATACTCCTGGACTGGTATAAATTACATGTTATGGTGTATGTATGTGAAAGTATACTATTACAACTCAAGTTAATAAGTAATATTAGAGACACCTAGTAGCACAATGGAAACAACACAACAAATCATGTAATATGTATGACACACATAAGAAAGTCTGCCTTATCTCACTACATGTGCAAATATCAACAATAACAATAGCACGACCAAACCTTGTGCAAACACATAGGAAATCCTCTCAACAATTTTACATGTGCCAAAGTCATAATCAACACAACATATCAACTCGCACCACACATATCCATATGCCACAACATTGCCAAAATAACAATACCAATATCACAACAACGCATAGGTCACGACTTAACAATAATGTATAAAAGAGTATCAACAAAAACACAATAACACGAAAATAACCCAACAACGAAAGATACTCCATAAATCAACAACTTCAATTTAAACATATTAATAGCTCTCAATAAATACAACGCCAATTAAATGCATAATAATAAACTCAACAATAAAGATATGACATGTAATCACATCCTCAATTAAATGCATATGAAAATACCCTCAACAATGAAAGATAGAACATGTAATAACAACTTCAATTAAAGCGTATAAGAATAAACTTGACAATGAAAGATAGAACATGATGTAACAACTTAAAATTAAATTCATATAAGGAACCTAAGAGTCTAAACCGGTCAATTTTCACATATAAGGCCGTGTACACACTCTTCACCTCGTGTATACGTCTTCCATGTAATTCAACTAGTGTAATTAAACCAGATTCTATGGGGTAGTTTTTCCCACACAAAGTTAGGCAAGATACTTACTTCAAAAGCCCTCAATCAATACTCTAAAAAATGCTTTTCCTCTAAAATTCATGTATACTCTGCTCAAATCTAACCAAAATCGACTTAATAACATCAAATAATGCAAGAGAAACCAATTTCAGTAAATAAAGTTAAGATCTTTACACAATTCCCCAAACATCAACAACAGTCAACCCCGGGCTCGCCTTGTCAAAACCCGACTCTAAGGATAGATTTCTACTACACATAACCCCACAAGTCCATATATGTATTTTGTTTTCAAATCTGAGTCTAATTCGACTCTCAAATCTCAATTTTTTCATTTTTCAAAACATAGAAAGAATCCCCAAAATTTCCCTTCAAACCTCAAGAATTTGATGTTAAATCTCATAAATAATCACTTAATATAATTAAAAATTAATCAGAATAACTCACCCAAAAGTTGTATATCGTCTCCTACCGAGTCTAGGGTTCTAAAATGTGAATAATAAAGCTAACTCCCATTTCCAGCCCTTTTGTTCAGGTGCAGAAGTTTCAACTGCAACCCAGGGTTCGCAAATGCCAATCCTCGCAAATGCAGCGCCTGATGAACCCAAGTAAAGTCACAAATATGACCTTGACTTCGCATTTGCGAAGTGAGGCCCTTCGAAAGAGCGATCCTTAGATCGCAAATGCGATCAGGCCAGCCTATGCCCCCCATTGCAAAAGCATAAAAAATATTCTCAAATGCGTACTAGTTAGTTTCCAATGAATCTCGCAAATGCGATCCCCACCTCGCAAATGCGAACTGTATCTTGTATTTGCGAGACCTGAGGCACCATCAAAAACTGAAACCACTCAAACACTCCGAAACGCGTCTGAAACTAAACCGAGCCGCCCGAGGCTCTACACCAAACATCCACACAAGTACATAAACATCATACGAACTCGCTCGTACGATCAAAGTACCAAGATAACATCAAGAACCACGTAGTGGACACCAAAACACATGAAAATCACAATAAACTTAAAGAACTTCTAAAAACACAACCATGCATCTGATTCCTATCAAACCAACTACGAATGACGTCAAACTTTGTAGATAAGTCACAAATCACAAATGGACCTTTTCCAAGTCCCAAAACAAAAATACGAACCTGATAACCAATAAGTCAACCCACAGTCAAACCTAAGGAATTTCTACACATTCAAATTGCCAACTTTTGGAAAAATATGTCAAATCAACCTAGGTCAAATCATCCAACATAAAGCATCTAAAATGAGAATCATTCTTCCAAATCAATCCTGAAATGCTCGAAAACCGAAAACGACCACACACGCAAGTTATAATACATAATATGAAACTACTTAAGAACTCAAACCACCGAACGAAATGGTAAAGCTCAAAATATCCGGCCGGGTCGTTACATTCTCCCCCTCTTAAACAAACGTTCATCCTCGAACGTAGCAAGAGTCATTCCAAAGTCATCAAATCTCTGTATAAATTCACCATACACATACACACGGGTGATCTCATGTCACCCCAATCCATTAAGCCCGCCAACACAATCTCGACTGAAAATTATTACTTCCACCCATACCGATAATCCTTAGAACAAAATTTCAGCATCCACCAAAAACTCATTTCTCACATAAACATACTGTATCAACCTCAATCAGTTGCGACAACTCGTGCATACATCCATAAGGTATAACCACACAACGTAACGCATCAACCATATGCTCATAGCAATAACTCTGACCATAATATCTGCCCATTGCCACACCCGGTACCGGTAAATAGCCTCGTAATGACTAGATCCTCATTCCATTCCTTTGCACCACTACTAATGATGTACAAATTATGTGAAACTCATTACTACTCACCCGGATAACAAGCCACACCAAACGCCACCTAGGCACATACATCGCCATCCAAACCCTACAAGCACAACTCGCATATGACTAAATATGGAAAGAGAAACACATGAGAGAACTATCAAACAAGTTCAATAGGTACAACTCCCCATCGATACCATACTACGAATCCATCCCACAAGGAAGAAGCAGGACACGTACAACAACTATAGCTTGAGTACCCCATCGAGGCACCCTCGCCCAAAGTCTGGGATAATCCCTCACCATGTGCCTAGTATCTATTCACTCAAAGAAACCTCTCTACTAACGTGGCCGTGGAAACTGTACGGAAAGAGTACTCTGGAACCCATAGATAACTGAAGTACCACGTAAAACCTGAAGTGTAGACTAAACTTGATGATCCATAAAACCTCTAGCATGATGCGCCTTGCCTCCAAAATAGGGATCGATAGATCCTCACGGTGCACGGGGCTTCTTAGCCTCCTTTTCCTCCATCTCTAAACTGCGGATGTGCTATCCTCCTAGTGATCTCCACCACCTGATGAAATGAAGTATCAGTCTCCAATTCCCATTCCATCACAAGTCTGAGACCATAATTGAGCCTCTTGATAAATCTACAGACTCTCTCTCTCGCTAATAGTAGAAACCAAAGCATGTGCATGACGAGATTACTCACTGAAACTCACAGAATACTCTACCATGATCATTGTCACCTATTGTAACTTCTCAAATTCGGTGTGTCACGCATCCCTAAGGATTTATGGAACGAACTCCCTTAAAAAAAGATCAAAGAACTAAGTCCAACCAAGTGGCACTGCGCCAACTGGCCTACCCTCTTTATAAGGCTCCACTATATATACGCCGACCCCATCGACTGGAAAGTAGTCAGGGCAACTCCGATCACCTCCACGATGCCCATGGTGCGCATAATATAGTGACACTTCTCTAGAAAACCCTGCGCATCCGTAGAAGCTGCTTTACTTTAAGTAGGAGGAAAATAATTCTTGAACTTCTCAAGTCTCTTCTGCTCTTCCTCTAATGCCACTAGCCTGGCCTGAGGCTGAACCACGACCACTGACTGCACTAGTATAACACCCGGAACCTGATCAACATGAGTCGGCTGCTCTGGTGTACGGGCAATAGGAATCTGAGCTCCTTCCCCAGCCTGTGAAGTGGTCGGTGCAACTAGAATCAATCCCGCCTGAGCCAATGTTCCAAACATGCTCAGGAACTGCGTAAAGTCTCCTGAAGTCCAAGGGTAGCAACAGGCGCCTCTAGTGCTTGTCCCACAACTAGAGCTACTAGTGGCTTCTCAGTTACTACTCTAACAGGTGCTCTAGCTGTAGCACACGCTCCTCCTCGGCCTGTACCTTGGCCCCTAGCAACACCAGCTCTAGGGCAGCATCATCAGGAACTGTAGCTCGTGTCCTCACCAACTGTGAGAGAATATAAGAACAAAGGCTCAAAAACAAAAATCAATAAGTCCTCATTATGGAATAAATGAAGTAAAGCTTCCTAATAGTTTCGTAGCCTCTCGAAGAGAAGTACAGATGCCTCCGCACTGATCTGCAAGACTGTACTAAACTTGCTTATGACTCGTAGCACCAATGAACCTAGAGCTCTGATACCAACTTGTCACGATCCAAAATACAACCTTAAAGATCGTGATGGCACCGATTCCCTAGGACTAACTAAGCCTAACACATGTTGAATTATTAACAAATTTAAACCATTTAACTATCAAATATAACTGGTAAATGACATAACATAACTGGAATAAGTATTTAAATACACAATCCCCAAACCGATAGTTCGAAGTCATAGGCCCTATGGAGTACACTATAATCTCTTAATACAACATTGTCCAGAATGGAAATAATCAGTAGTAATGTAGTTTGACAGAAGGTGACTTCGAGGACTGCGAATGCGATGGCAGGTATACCTTAAAGTCTCCGCAGCGAATCACAAATAGCGAAGTATCATCTGGCACGCTCCGAAGTACCTGGATATGCAAGAAAATAAGGGGCAATAGCCGTGAGTATACCACAACGGTACCTAATAAGTATCAAGACTAACCTTGGTGGAGTAGTGATGAGGTACAAGTCAAGATAGCTACTAGACATAAAAATTTGTGCAAAGTATTAATATAAAGCTAACAGAGGAACGAATATCAATATAAAGCTAAATGGAAAGTAAAAACAACAAATGGCAACAAGGTGTAAATATATGACAACACAACAGAATAATTAGAACATATTTAAAGTATCAGTGAACCTAATTGAGGATAACAAATGGAAACCAAATAATCAAGCCATTCTAACTCAAGGTTTACAGGGAGAAATCACCGTGAGGTACCACACCTCCAAATCATGAGTCATGAATCCCAAATCACGAATCAAATACACATGGCACCACGTACCCACATTATCAATCACAATCGCACGAACAACTCACATGTTGCATGAATAACTCATGTGCCAATATCAAACCCGCCTGGCATGGTCAATGGATCAATATCCAATTTTTCCCGGCATGGTCACATGCTCAATATCATAATCTGTCTAGCATGATCACAGGTTACCGGTCCAACCATATCACAGAAAAGGCAGATATACAAGAATGCATATACCTAGCCAAAGAACATCAACTTGAATAAATGACACGTTACACTGTATGCAAGTGCAAGTGTACTATCACAACTCAAGTCAACAAGTAATATCGGAGACACTAGGTAGAACAACGGAAATAACACAACAAATCACGTAATATGCATGATACACACAAGGAAGACACACCACCAAATGAATAACATCAATAATATGCCCCCATGCCATCACATATCATCCCTGACATAGCCCCCTTTGTCTGACACACATGCGCAACAATAAAGTAAATGTCTACCTTGTCTCGCCCAATATATATATATATATATATATATATCGTGTTGTGTCACAACCCAAAATCCCACCACAAGCGTCATGATGACACTTAGTCTCTAAGACTGAGTAACCCGATTATAATTACAATTCAAGCCATTGTTTTTTGTAAAACATATAATTTAATATAACCTCCCAAGACTGGTAATACTGAGTCACAAACTCTAACTTAATACATGAAGTGATCTCAAGGATCGAATACTCAATACTGTTTGATTAATAATTAACAGTACCGTAAAATAAAAAGACTCCAAGGGACTACGACGACCAAGGAGCTCTACCTTGAATCTTTGCGATCATACTCTAACTTTGTCCGAGTCAGATATCTCCAATGCCTGGCTCTACACAAAAATGTGCAGAAGTGTAGTATGAGTACACCACAGTTGGTACCCAGTAAGTATCAAGACTAACCTCAGTGGAGTAGTGACGAGGTACAGTCAAGACACTCACTAGTTTAATAACATGTACAATATAGTATACAAAAATAATAGAAAACAAGTAACAATGATGGAAACACTAATCAACTAGTGATATACACAGCAGAGTAACAAGAACACTATTAATATTGTTCAACAAATAATGAGTACAAGTACAACCAATTAATCAAGTCCTTCAAATATAAATCTTTCGCACATATGCTTTTCAAATAATAATCTTCAGGATATAATACTTTCCAATAAATTTATTTCGAATATACTCCCTTCAAATAAATATCTTTCAAATATAATTCTTTCAAATAAATATCTTTCAAATATAATTCTTTCAAATAAATATCTTTCAAATATAATTCTTTCAAATAAATATCTTTCAAATATAATTCTTTCAAATAAATATCTTTCAAATATAATTCTTTCAAATAAATATCTTCAAATATAATTCTTTCGAATAAATATCTTTCAAATATAATTCCTTCAAATAAATATATTTCAAATATAATTCTTTCGAATAAATCTCTTTCAAATATAATTCCTTCAAATAACTATATTTCAAATATAATTCTTTCGAATAAATCTCTTTCAAATATAATTCCTTCAAATAAATATCTTCAAATATAATTCTTTCAAGTAAAAGTCACCATGTGATACCTCATTTAACTTTTCTAGTGTGAGAAATATATTCAATATATCACATCAAATGGCAAGGCAGTACCTTCGTTCACTTGTCTCATTCTCACCCAATGTATATATGTAGATCAAATCAATTGGCATGGCAACACCCTTCGTGCATTTATCTCTTTTTCATCATGATTACATATAACAGTATCGGCTAGGTTGGAGAAATGCCAAATACAATAAAAGAAATAAAGGGGGAGGCACACATAAAGCAACCATGACTACAAGTCACATAGAAAACGTAGGTGCACAATAACATCTCAAGATAAAGGCATGAATGTATACACAACAAAAACGATATCGCTATATAATGTATGTCTCTTGTCCTCGCCTGCACGGAAACACCCTTCGTTCCATGAATATATGATAATATAAAAATAATGGCACGACATCACCCTTCGTGCTTTTACTCTCATCCTCACCTGATAATATTAATGAAATTGTACGGAATACCCTTCGTGCTTCTACACTCTCAATGGCACGGCATCACCCTTCATGCTTTACACTCTCTAATGTCATGACATCACCCTTCGTGCTTTACACTCTCCCTCACATGATAATATAATTCAAATGGCACGGCATCACCCTTCGTGCTTTATACTCTCAAATGGCAAGGCATCACCCTTTGTGCTTTACACTCTTCCTTACCAAGCACATGTATATCATTAACAAGCAAGGTAGGAAGCATAAATAATATCAAGGAGAGTGTTTAAACCACAACACAATACTACAATTTATATCACAATTTTCCACTGACTACAACCAAATTCCAAATATGTAGCAGAATCAATAAATTTCTCAACAAATAGCCCAAGGCTCCAGAAACGTATATAAAGCCTCAAAACAATCAACAGAGGTGAAAAGTACTCAGTATAGGGAAACACCTTCATTAATTCAAATTCTTGATAATTATATTAACTTCTCAATTTAAACTTATTTAATAAAAATTTGCAGATAAGGATTCCATCATGAATTTAATTCCAAGAAAAATATCAAATCAACAAACACACGAAATTCACATAAAATCCAAGTGATAACAACACCAAATTATTATATAAAATACACACTCGACAAATAAGGAATGAGGCGTGATAATTCAAAGATTTACCAAATGCCAACAATTATCCAATTTAATACATAAAGAAGCCTAAAACTTTAAACCAATAACATTTGCACATATAAGCCCGAGTACGTACTCGTCACCTCGCGTACACGGTTTCCAATCACACAATTTCCACATAAGACTCAATGCTTAAGGGGTAATTCCCCCACTCAAGGTTAGGCAAGATACTTACCTTTATTAAGTTATGCCGTTATTCAAAAATCATCTTTTTTATTGAATTGACCTCCGGACAGCTCAAATCTATCCAAATTAATTGTACAGCTTCATTAAAATTCATCGAAAACAATTCCGGATAATAAAACACCAACTTAAAATTTTATTCTAAAAAGTCAGCGTGGGGCTCGCCCCTCGGAACTCGACAAAAGTTTTACGAAATCCGAACACCCATTCCGATACGAGTTCAACCATATCAAAATTATCAAATTCCGATAACGGATCGCCCTTCAAATCTTAAATTAAAGTCTAGAGTATGTTTACCATTTTCAACCTAATTCACTAATTTAGTGATAAAAACAACAATAAATTTATGTAATTTAACCAATATCAAGTTAGGAATTCTTACCCCAATGTTTACTTTGAAACACTCTCGAAACATCGCCCCACCCGAGCTTCCTTGGTCCAAAAATGAAAGAATGAGACAAATTTGGACTTTATTTTGCTGCCCAGGGGTTTTGTTCTTCGCGTTTGCGACCCTTCCCTCGCGTTCGCGATGAACAAATTCTCCAACAACCATTTTCAAACTCTTCTCAGACAGCATCTAGTATAATGGTCATAACTCTTTGCACAAAGCTCCAAATGACAAATGGTTTAACTTTCTGAAAACTAAATATCACTGGCTATAAGTTTCATTTGTTTCTCATATCATCATTCCTTATAGATTGTGAGATATAAGCTTTCAAAGTCAGCCCTATGCAACAGAGATTTCAAAACTATTCCCAGACATCCTATAGTATATCTACCATAACATTTTATACCTAACTCAGAATGATAAATAGTTTACCTTTATGAAAACTAGACACAAAGGACTACAACTTTTATTTTTAGATTATTGCCAAATTCCTTATAGATTGCGAGATATGAGCCTCCAAAGTCAGACCATTGCAACAGAGATTTCCTTCTTCGCGAACGCGAAGAACAAAATCCCAAAAGCCAAGTCCTTCTTCGCGAACGCGAGAGGCTCCTCGCGAACGCGAAGAACAACACCAGATATCAGAAAACCAGCATCCAAAGTAGTCCGAAATGATCCAAAACACACCCGAAGCCCTCGGGACCCCAACCAAATATACCAACAAGTCCTAAAACATTATACGAACTTAGTCGAGGCCTCAAATCACATCAAACTTCGCTAAAACCACGATTCACACCCCAATTAATGTCTAATGAAACTTAGAAATTTTAACTTTTACATTCGATCCCGAAACCTATCAAATAAAGTCCGATCGACCTCAAATTTTGCATACAAGTCATAAATAGCATAACAGAGCTATTCGAATTTCCAGAATCGGATTTCGATGCCGATATCAAAAAGTCAACTCCCTGGTCAAACTTCCAAACTTAACTTCCTATTTTCTTTATTTCAATCCTAATCAATTACGAACCTCCAAATAAATATCCGGACACACTCCTAAGTCCAAAATCACCATACGAAGCTAATGACAACAAACAACTACAATAACAACCCAGTATAATCTCACTAGTGGGGTCCGGGGAGGGTAGTATGTACGCAGACCTTACCCCTACCCTGGGGTAGAGAGGATATTTTCGATAGACCCTCGGCTTCCTACCTCCAAGAACTACCCACCTTGCTCTTGGAGTTACTCGAACTCACAACTTCTTGGTTGGAAGTGGAGGGTGCTCACCATTAGATCAATCCACTCTTGTCCATACGAAGCTAATGACATCATCAAAAATCCATTCCGGAGTCGTTTGCTCAAAAGTCAAACTCATGTTAAACTTTAGAAATTCAAGCTTTATAAAATCAAACCTTTTATTTTAGTTTAGTTTTTCAAAAACTATCGGAAAACGTGCCTACGCACCTCGGAATAACTTCAAATTTTGTACATAAGTCATAAATATTGTTACAAAGCTGATCGAACTCTCAGAATCCAAATCAGGACCCGGTATCAACAAAAATCTAATTATGGCTAAATTTAAGAATTCTTTAAACCTTTAAATTTTTAGTTTTCGTCAAATGGCGATAATTCCAGCTAGGGACTTCAAAATTTTATTCTGGACATACGGTTAAGTCCCAAAATTACGATACAGACCCACCGGAACTGTCAAAATACTAATCTGAATCTGTTTGCTCAAAACATTGACCGAAGTCAACTCAATTGAGTTTTAAAGGCAAAATTTTATGTTTTCTTTGGTTTTTCACATACAATTTTCCAGCAAAAGATATGGATTATGCACACAAATCGAGGAAGGTTGAATAGAGCTATTCGAGGTCTCGGAATGCATAAATGAAAGTTAAAATTAAAAACAAATGACATATCGGGTCATCACACTTTGTCTCACTGCATGTGCAAATATCAATAATAACAATAGCATGATCAAACTTTGCGCAAACACCCTGGATACCTTCTCAACAATTTCACATGTGCCAAAGTCACAATCAACACAACATATCAACTCACACCACGCGTGCGCTTAAGCGACAACATTACAAAAACAAAAACACCAATATCACAACAACGCATAGCTCACGTCTTAACAACAACGTATACAAAAGTTTCAACAATAACACTGTGAGACGGAAATAACTCAACAACAAAAGATATTCC
Organism: Nicotiana otophora; assembly: GCA_000715115.1. Taxonomy (NCBI): domain Eukaryota; kingdom Viridiplantae; phylum Streptophyta; class Magnoliopsida; order Solanales; family Solanaceae; genus Nicotiana; species Nicotiana otophora. The sequence continues at coordinate 89,621 of AWOL01S0032547.1, forward strand.
ATAACGCAATAATTTCAATTAAAACATGTTACTAGATCTCAATAACTATAACTCTAATTAAATACATAAGAATAAACTCAATAATAAAGATATGATGTGCAATAACATCCTCAATTAAATGCATATGAAAATACCCTCAACAATGAAAGAATATGTAATAACAACTTCAATTAAAGCATATAAGAATAAACTTTACAGTGAAAGATAGAACTTGATGTAACAACTACAATTGAATGCATTTAAGGAACCTAAGAGTCTAAACCAGTCAATATTTACATATAAATCAGTGTATACACTAGTCACCTCTTGTACACTTCTTCCACATAACTCAAAATAGTGCAATTAAACTGAATCCTATAGTTTCCCCACACAAAGTAGGAAAGGTACTTACCTCAAAAGCCCTCAATAAATAATCTAAAAATGGGTTTCCTCTAAAATTCACCTCCGCTCGGCTCAAATCTAACAAAAAATGACTTAATAACATCAAATAATGCAAGAGAATTTAATTCCAATAAATAAAGTTATGATCTTTACGCAATTCCCCAAAATTCAACAAATTTCAACGCCGGGCCTGTCCGGTCAAAACCCGGGTCCAAGGGTAGATCTCGACTACCCATAACCCCACGAGTCCATATATGTCTTTAGTTTTTGAATCCGAGTCCAATTCGACTATCAAATCCCAAGTTTTTCCTTTTTCAAAACATAGTCAGAAATTTCCTTTCAAAACTCATGATTAGCTGTTAAATCTCATGAATAATCATGTAATATAATTAAAAATTAATCAAAATCGCTCACCCAATAGTTGTATGTGTGTAACGACCTGGCCGGTCATTTTGTGTATTGTAGCCTCGTTCCCCTATTTATTGCCTCTTTTATGTTCATTTATGATTATGTGACTTACCGGGTGGTTGGATTGATTTCGGGATAATATGGGACACTTATCCCGATGTTGAAAACTTCAATGAATGAGTTGACCAGAGTTTGACCTTTGTGTAGATGACTCTGGAATAGAGTTCTGATGGTCCCAATAACTTCATATGTTGATTTTGGATTTAGGCGTATGTCCAGATGTTGATTTGGGGGGTTCGTAGGTTGGTATGAGAATTATTGGAAAAAGTTGGAAAGTTAAAGGTTTGGAAGGTTGAAAGATTTGATCGAGAGTTGACCTTGTTGATATCGGGTTCGAATTTTAGTTCTGAGAGTTGTAATGGGTCTGTTGTGTCATTTCGACTAGAATGAAAAATTTGAGGTCATTCGGAGTTGATTTGATATTGTAAGGCATTAGTTTTAGAAGTTGGAAGTTTATTAGTTTCATTAGGCTTGAATTGGGGTGTGAATTTGATTTGTTTGATGAGATTTTAGGCTTCGAGTAAGTTTGTATCACGTTTTAGGACTTGTTGGTTTGTTTCGATGGGGTCTCGGGGGCCCGGGGTGTTTTGGATGGTTAAAGGATCATGTTTCGACTTAGAGGATTAGTTGGTGGTTTCAGGTCTGGTGAAATTGCACATGCGAGGATTTGACCGCAGGTGCGAGGCCGCAGAAGTGACTTGGTGAGCGCAGATGCGAGCTATGATGGAGATGGGAGGAGCGTAGGTGCAAGAGGTTTCCGCATCTATGGGCTCGCAGATGCAGACGAGTGTGCGCAAAAGCGGAGTTTAGTCGGAGGCTGGGTTTTTGTAGATGCTAAGGATTGAGAGCAGAAGAGGTCCCGCAGGTGTGGAAAGTAGACCGCAGGTGTGCTAGGTCGGGACTTAAGTGATTTCTGTAGAAGCGTACTTTGACCGCAGAACTGGCGTCGCAGGTGCGACCATATTGACCGCAGATGCGAGAATCGCTGGGCAGAACATAAAAAGCGAGGGTTTGGTCATTTTTCTCATTTTGGAATTTTGGAGCTCGATTGGTGGCGATGTTTGAGAGACTTTTGCTACAATTGAAGAGGTGAGCAAAGATTATTCAATTGTTTTGTTAGATATTGATTACCCATTGATTATTACACCTAATGTATGTGAATTTGAAGTGAACTTTTTGGATATTTGGCTATGTTATTGGAGAGTGAGATTTGGTGATTTGAGGGTCGATTTGTGGATGGAATTGGATGAAATTAGTATAATTGAACTCGTAATTGAATGGGCATTCGGAATTTATGAGTTTTATCGTGTTTCCGGGTGCGGGCCCGAGGTGGACTTTGAATATTTGATTCAAGAATTTAGCTTTAGCATTTGCAATTGTTTCATATAAATATTATTAATAGTATTAAGTTGCCTTGGCTAGATTCGAGTTGCTCGGAGGCCGATTCGCGAGGCAAGGGCTTTTTGAAGTATTGATTAGCACGTTTTGAGGTAAGTGACATATCTAAACTTGGAGTTAAGGGTATTTAACTTTGGAACTACGTTAAATGAAAGTTATTGGCGTGACATACACACTAGGTGACAGGCGTGTGTACGTGCACTGATGTGTTCATGATTTGAGATCACTTTTAGACTGTTATGGGATTGGTTGTCTACTATGCCTCGTTATATCTGTGTTTCTAAACATGTATGTTTATTTGAGTTTTGATTCATGATAGAAATCATGTCTAGGCCATGTGCTATTCGTTTGAGACTCGATGGGGCTATTCTTGCTGTCTTTGAGATATTTGCCTTATTTGTACACATGTTCTCAGTCATGAATCCATGATGCTATATCAGTGTATGATATCTCTACCTTAGTACTTCTTATTTGATTCCTCAAGTATTGTTGATGCCTCCTATGTATAATATGTTTAATTTGAGTATTGCGAGATGTGTTTATCTGATACTTGAACAGTAAATGATTGACCTTGGGCCATAGAGCCGATTTGGTATTGATTTTGAGCTGATGCATATGCCAGGCCCATATTGGGCTAAGTGTTATTGATTTGGGATGGCGCGTGCACCAGGCCTCACTATTGGGCTATATGATTATGATTACCGCTTGGACAGGATCCGCCCCTCTAGAGTCTGACATGCCAGCAGTGGGCGAAAACACAATGTTTTATATGCGTGCTTGATGATAAATAAAATATTTTACCCGTGTTGGGCTTTAACTACTATAAATAGAAAGTATGCCTAAATTTATGAAATATTAAAAAGGTGAACATAATATCATTGAGCTACATGTTTCTACTATTTTTCTTTAGATTCTGAATTATTACTATTTAATAATATTTGTATCTGACTATTGTTTCTGAGCTCGTCACTGCTTTTATCCCAAGGTTAGTGTTGTTACTTATAGTGTACATGAGGTCGGTTGTACTCATACTATACTCTGCACCTCGTGTGTAGATCCAGGTACTTCCGGACTAGGTGATCTCTAGAGTTCTGTTGCTGCCAGCTCTTAGGAGACTATGAGGTAGCTGCTATACCGTCTGCAGACTAGGAGACTATGAGCTCGTCACTGCTTTTAGCCTAAGTTCTATTTCATTATTTCTACTATTACTATTCAACTATTCAGACAGTTGTGTTCAGACTTTGGCCTTGTATTTTGATACTCAGTAGTGCCCGTGTACTCGTTGACACCAGATTTTTGAAATGGTTATAGCAGTATTATGGATATATTCTCAAATATTTCATGATGTTTCCCCTGTTCAGTTTATTAAACCTTGTTGTTATCAAATTCAATGTTCTGATATGACCGTTCGCTTGCTTGGCAAGTAGTGTTAGGTGTCGTTAGGGCTCCTGTGGGAGTTGGGACGTGACAATGTGAAAATCCCTCCTTAGAATCGCCTCATGTCGAGTTTAGGGTTCTAAAATGTGAATAAGAAGCTAACTCCCGTATCCAGCCCTTTTGTTCAGGTGCAGAAGTCGCGAATGCGATCCATGATTCGCAAATGCGTACAAACCATTGCAAATACGGCACCTCATGTACCCTGGAAAAGTCACAAATCGACCATAACTTCACATTTACAAAGTCAGGCCCTTCGCAAAAGCGATCCTGAGATCGCATATGCGATCAAGCCAGCCTAGGCCCCTCATCGCATAAGCAAACAAAATATTCGCAAATGGGAACTAGTCAGTTTCCAGTGAACCTCACAAATGGGATCCCCACATCGCAAATACAGCGTTTGCAAATATGAACAACATCTCGCATTTTCACGACCTGAGGCACCAGTAAGACAAGCAAAAACTGAAACCGTTAAAAACACTCCAAAACGCATCTGAAACTCACCCGAGCCCTCGGGGCTCCACACAAAACATCCACACAAGTACATAAAGATCATACAAACTCGATCATGCGATCAAACACCAAGATAACATCTGAAACCATGAATCGGACACCAAAACACATGAAAATCACAATGAACTTCAAGACTTCTAAAAACACAACCACGGGTCCGACAATTCGGAATGACGCCAAACTTTGCAGACAAGTCACAAATGACAAAACAGGCCTATTCCAAGTCCCAAAACCAAAATCCTAACCCGATAGCCAATAGGTCAACCCATGGTCAAACCTAAGAAATTTCTACATATTCAAATTGGCAACTTTCGACAAAATAAGTCAAATCAACCTAGGGACCTCTGAATTCAATTCCGGGCATACGCTCATGTCCAAAATCACCATCAGGACCTAACAAAACTATCAAAACTCTAATCCCATATCACATACTCAAAAATCAAACTTGGTCAAATCTTCCAATTTAAAGCTTATAAAATGAGAATCATTCTTCCAAATCAATCCCGAAATACTCAAAATTTGAAACCGACCACACACGCAAGTCATAATATATAATATGAAACTACTCAACATCTCAATCCACTGAATGGAACGTTAAAGCTTAGAGCGTCTGGTCGGGTCGTTACATGTTCCCGTTGTGCTACTATGTATCTATGTTATTACTTGATGCTTTGGCTGTCAAGATGGATTTACCTAAATGAATTATTATTTTATATTCTGTTGAGTTATTGGTAACATAATGGATTGAAATAAAAGGAAGTTGTTATCATTCTTTGCTTTATTTGATTCTTGAAAACTTTCTCTTGAATGTGTTATTGGTAATTGGCGAGGTCTTTACCGTGCAGTTGTGGTATATATTGAGGCACGAGATATTAAACATGAAAGTGTGACTTATATTATGACACGAGGTCTTTGCCATGTGAGTGTGACTTATATTGTGACACGAGGTCGTTGTCGTACGGGTGTGACTTATATTATGGCACGGGGCCTTTGCCATGTGAGTGTGACTTATATTATTGCACGAGGTCTTTTTCGTGCAAGTGTGACTTATATTATGGCACGAGGTCCTTGTAGTGTGGGGGTGGCTTATGATGTGGCACGAGGTCTTTGTTGTGCGGGGTGTGACTAATGATGTGGTACGAGGTCTTTGTCGTGCGAGGGCGATTGGTAATGTGGGCATGACGTGCCATATGTGTACAATTCTATGGGATGACGTGTCGTTGAAACATAGCTTTAATTATATTAAATTGTTATCACTTTTTCTGATAGGATATCAGCTATCATTTTTTGTTATTCTCCTTGTTGCTTGTCTTGATATTATTGCACATGTTATTTTACTAGTGAGTGTTTTGACTTAAACCTCGTCACTACTCCATCGAGGTTAGTCTTGATATTTACCGGGTACCGACCATGGTATTCTCATACAACACTTTGTATATTTTTGTGCATATCCAAGTGTTGGAGATAGCAGATCCAGGCAGTGAGAGTTCATTGATCGAGAGGATTCAAGGTAGAGCTGCTTTGATTCTCTTAGTCCCTTGGAGTTCTTTCCTTATGTTTATTTTGTCAATTCTCTATTCAAACTATATTGTATTTTGAGTTATTTTTATGTACTCAGTTAGCATTCGTGACTCTGTACTACCTAGTTCCGGGATATATTGTGATTATCGCAGTGTTGGCTTGTATCACCGTTATTTCTGCATTCATGTTTAACTTTATTCAATATATCATGTGTTTAATTCTTTAAAAATTAATAAGTAAGTATCTTACCTAGATCTACAAACTAGGTGCCATCACGATCCTCAAGGTGAAATTTTGGGTTGTGACATCCTAAACTTTTATGTGACAAATCAACATATAAGAGAAATTGTTCATGATATAAAATATAAGGAATATTGTTGTTTTCTTGACCATAACTTTATTACTTACTAACTAGTTTTCATTAGATAAATATTCCCAATTAGAGGAAACCCAATCGCATCAAGCCTAATATCAAATTGAAAAGGTATGGGTTCCCATTTTCCCTTTCCCTCTCTCCAAATGTATAATAAAGAATTCTTTTAATTTCTGTGCGACGTTAGATTAAGAAATTATTATATTTCATCTAAAGTGATATATGTTCTATTATAATGACCCGATCAGTTGTTTTGAGTACTAGCTTTCCTTTTTGTGTTTCGAGACTTTTCATAACTCTATTTGATGATTTATAACTTTTGTGTATGGTCCGTGTCGATTTTCATAGAATTTAAATGTGAATACTTTAAGAAAATGTGATTTTTGACTTTATTAATGGCTAGAGTTGACTACGGTCAACTTATTTAGTAAACGACCTCAAATGGGTGTTTTGACAATTCTGGTAGGTTCGTATGATATTTTTGGACTTGTACGCATATTCGGTATGGGTACCGTGTAAGTCGAGGGCATTTCTGTGTGTTATGTGAAAGGTTGAAAATTAGGCTTTAAACTTGAAATTCTTGAGTTTTGATGATAGATTCGTAATTATAGATATTATTTTGATGATTTGAGGCAGAGAGCTAGTTTGTATGATGTTATTAGACTTGTGTGAGTGTTCGAATTTTAGCCTAAGGGGCTCGGGTGAGTTCTAGATATGTTTTGGTTAATTTTGGACCTGCTGAAGCATGACTGATGCTGGTGTGAAGTTGCAGGTCTTGCATTTGCGAGGACCTAATCACAATTGCAACCCTCGTATTTGAGATGTCAAGCTCGCAAATGCAAAGTGGAAACTGGGGGTTAGGTTTTCACTTTTGCAAAGAATTGATCGCATTTGTGACTGGGGGAGGTCTGCATTTGTAACCTTTGTATCGCTTTTGAAATGTCTTGATATTTTGGGAAGCTATGCAAATGTGAAGCTTGCAGTGCATTTGCGATGGTTGGGGGCTTCGTAAATGCGAGGTATATGTCGCATTTGCGACTTCTGTGCTGCTAGGACACTGATTGCAATTGCGATCAGTTGCTCGCTTATATGATAGTCGCAATTGCAAAGTAGAGTTCGGAATTGCGACATCTGCAGCTAGGTAAAATGTGGGGATTTTGGGACTTAGCTCATTTTACACTATTTTTCAACACTAAACTCCATAGAGGCATTTTTGAAGAGGAGTTTCTTTCCAAATTCATTGCTAAGCATATTTAACTAGTTTTCAATTAATTTCAACTACCTTTTCATGAATTTCAACATCAAATCGATGAATTTCATGGTAGAAATTAGGGATTTTGGATAGAATTTAGGAATTTTATAAAATTGAGGTCTAGACCTCAAATTGAGGCCGGATTACGAAACAAATCACATATCGGGGGTCGGAGAGATGAATGGGTAATCGAGATTTGGTTAGAATATCTAATTTCGAGCACGTCGGCCCATTTGACTTTTGTTGACCTTTCATTTATGATCAAAATCTTGGAATTGTTGGAATGATAATTGGCTAGATTCAATTGGTTTGAAGGCTTGCTCTAAAAGGAAAGTTGTGGTTGATTGTTGATTGTGTTTTAAAATGAGGTAAGTGTCTTCCCTAGCTTTGTACGGGAAATTTTCCCTACTAAATAATATTGTTTGCTATGATGCATACACGAGGTGACAAGCTTATATGCATGTTCCAGGGTTTCCATGCTCAGAGGGGCAATTATATGCATCATTGTGCCTTTGTTGAACTTGGTGATCCCTTAACTTATGCGTCATTTAATTCAATAACTAATAAACTCAATTAACTGTGTTAGAAATCATGTTAGAATATATGACATCTTAAAAAGGATTTAATGTGCTATTTTGAGATTCGTTTGCATACTTAGCTTGATTGTAGTATCACGAACCTATACTTATTTGAGTTTCTATATCTGTAATATGAGATGGTGATTGGGGCCTTAGGGATATATTTGGCACGATAGGTATTTTCATGCGGTTGATATGATATTGGCATGATGGACATTTCTTTGCCGTGTGAACTAATATTAGACAGTTTGTTGTTACCGTGTGAGAACATTGAGAGTTGGATTCTTGTTATGGTTACTCGTTCCTAAAACAGTTACAGGCTCTCTACCTTGGTTTCTATTAATGTTTGTTGTTTTGTATGTTACTTTTTGTCTTCCTTATGTAGTTACCTCTGTGTTTTCCATTTGGTCTGTTAATGTTATATCTATGATTTTACCTTTTCTGTTACTGCTACTACTATACTTTTACTTGATTTACTTCTACCACATGTCCTCTTCGAAGTTATGCCTTTACTTCTTATTAGTCGGTAAATGTTACATGCCACTATTTGTTACATGATTTGCTTATTAGATGTATTAACTGTTACATACCTTCACTTACTCCATGCCTTCACTTGCTATGCCTCCACTAGTTACATGATTTCACTTATTACACACCTCTACTTGATACTTGTTTTTACCTGACGTACATCATTCCTGGTTTCATGTTCTACATTTCTTTGCTTAGCCGGGTTGGGTGACTTTTAGATTGGTTGTGTGTTATGCTTTGTGGACCCTCTACTTCCAACCAAGAGGTTGTAAGTTCGAGTCACACCAAGAGCAAGGTGGGGAGTTCTTAGAGGGAGGGAGCCGAGGGTCTATCGAAAATAGCCTCTCTACCTCAGGGTAGAGGTAAGGTCTGCGTACAAACTACCCTCCCCAGACCCCACTAGTGAGATTATACTGGGTTGTTATTGTTGATGTTGTTGTATTTTCTTGATGTTACGTTATGAACGTTCCTATGCTTGGTTGTTGTTGAACAATTTCATATGAACGGTATATATATGTGTGTTAATATTAGGATTAGGTTGCACGCCGCAACAATGTTTATTGATATTATGATCGGGCTACACGGTGCAACAATGTTTATTGATATTGGGACCGAATTGCACGCCACAATGGTGTTTATTGATATTTGGTTCATGTTTCACACTGCAACAGTTTTTATTGATATTGGGATCGAGTTGCACAGCGAAACAGTGTTAATTGAGATTGGGATGGGGTAGCACACCACAACAGTATTTGTTAATAATGTTTGGTTATGATCCTTGCGCGTACTTCGTGATTATGGTTTCCCTTGTAGAAATAGTTATGAGGTTATGTCTTGTTTTCCATATCTGTTAGCTTGCTCCATAGCTCCCTAGTTGATGCTCTTATCATTATTCGACATATCTCTTGCCTTATTTTTCTTGCTTATTATCTTCACAGGTACATAGTAAGTAAGTAATTTTAACTTAAGATCTTGTCACAACTTCACCAAGGTTAGTCAACATACTTACTGAGTACATGGTGTCGGTTGTACTCATACTACTCTTATGCACCTTGCGTGTAGATCTTGGAGTTGCGTAGTTGTGGAAGAAGAAGCATTACATTGAAGATGTACCCATGTTCTAGATTAAAGCTACCTCTTTTTCATGGTAGTTTAGAATTTAAGTTCTGCTTATGTAAAACTCAAACATATATTGTATTTAATCTTCATATCAATTTTGTAAATCTAAATCATAGTGGCTCATGACTTGTACTACCAGTTCTTGGGGTAGTTGTAATGAGTTTGGTTGTAGTTTCTTTTATATATATTGTTGAATTCTTAGTTCAGTTTTAAATTATATTGTTTGTCTTACATAGCGGGTTGGGTTAGGTTCCATCATGACTTAGTGGGATTTTGGGTCATGACAAATTAGTATCAAGGCACTAGGTTCATAGGTTCTACGAGTCATGAGCAAATGTCTAGTAGAGTCTTGTGTTTCGGAGTCAGGGCATTTAGGAAACTTTCTTTATTTCATTCCTTATCATGCGACCTTGTTTCTTCTTGAAACTTGCAACATTGATTCTTCCTGTTCGTCTGTATGTGGTGTTGAGCACTAAGTATCATGGTACACCGACGGCTTGTGATGTTGCGGATGAGCTTCGAAGGGTTGTGGATGCTCGGTTACCATCGCGATGTGTTTTCTAGGCATAGATACTGATGTGTTCGTAAATCTTCCAGTTTTTTGTTTGTAGGATGAAGCAGATTCTTATATCTTGTCGATGAGTGTAGACTTGGGAACATTAATTGGTCGCCTAGTTGTTGTGACCATGGTGGGGTCATGGGATGGTATTTATTTGAGTCTAGCATGTGGCTTATCTCCTGCGTGAAGATTTGAGGTCATATGCTTCGTATGAGACATCTATTCAATGGAATGCATATCTTATCATTTCAGAGCATTTGAGAAAGTTGGCTTGACTTCACAAGGATGAGTATGCACTTGGCAGAGTCTTTCGAGTGTTTTATGACTAGTGTTATTTTAGTTTATGAAGTATTTATCTTATTAGCAGTGCAAGATCGGGGCAGCTACGAAGGAAGGGCATTGTGGGTTACTGACAATGTGTTCTATGGCTTCGAGCCAAGTGAGGGAGTCTGCTATCAAAAATCAAGTTACAGAGTCACATGTTATATCCGTTTCTAGACTAAGGGACGCATGTGGATTAGCTATGTCTTGAAGAGGATGACATCGGGAATGATTCGGGTTTGATGCTCATTGCGGAGGTAGTATGCAAGGAAAAAGAATCGCTTGGTGGCTTCTTTGGATATTTATGTGTTGGTGAAGCATGGTTTATTTGGTGCATATTAGCTGTGTATTGGAGGTTAGAGCAAGGTGAATGGCTATCGCAAAAGTTCCAATGAGTTCAAGATTCATATGTGGTATTTAAAGATTTTCGAATTTGCTTATGTCTAGGGCTTGGTATCGGTAGTGGACAATGTATGAATTTTTGGTACTTCAATATCAATATTAACTCTACATTGAGGTATTAGAGGGATGAAAAAATGGCTTCAGATTAAGATACTTCCGGGTTAAGTAGTCTGCATGACTTGATTGGGTTAGAGGAAAATCGTTTCTGATGACTTGATTATGTGTTAATGGTTTCCAAGAATTCACGATGGTTATGGACATGATTCGGGGTTGATGTATTCTATGGGTATAGAAGGTGTGTTGTGTGTGATGATGTCCTCCCGGATTGAGTTAAATGGAATGTTCTCAGTTGATGAGGTGTTCAAACTACTTCTCATTCAAAGTTAATTATGATATTTTCGTATTTTTACGAGTTAGTATGATAGTTGTGGTGCGTCGTGTGGGATTGAAGGTTGCGAGCACAAGGGTGCGGTTTATTTTTGAAGGGAAGGTTATGAGTTCTAGATGACACAGACGATTTTTGATGTTTAAGAGAATGCTGGCGCTATTTGGTATCGCCTAAGGAGGGTGATTTTAGGAGACGCATTGTGTTTTGACCTACAAATGCATGACTAGTGTTACAGTGATTGCCTGGTTGTGGGCTGCAGAGGTTCAGGTTTTGCTACATGGTGCAGAAGATCTATGTGAGTATTTTCCTTACGATGATGGGGTATGAGTGATGTATCGGCCATTTGAGTAGTGGAGTTGGGATCAGATATGGAGATTCTGGTATTCTTGAGGTTTAGAGACTGGATGTCTCGTAGGCAGACTATTCCTTAATTGCGGATTGTGAAGATATGTTAAGAATTGAATAGCTATTGGTATGTGTTATGGATAAGTTGCTATAGGCTTTTGGAAGGTTACTTACCCAATTGGGGATGATCGGAATTTGGTTTGGGGCTATTTGTAGACCTAATGAGAGTGTGTATTCTATACCAGATCGGGTTTGATTACTCTTACACAATTGGTACCGTAGGTATATCATCAAGCGGACTGAATGTTGTTCGTGCCCTGGTCTATGTTATATGTTTCTCTCTTATTCTAGGACGGGTTGTGAGGCTACTTGATTATTTGCACACATGTTGTAATTCCGTTTAGGCCTTGTGGCGGTATATAAGCGAGGTGGTCCTTATGATGTTGATTTTCCTATTGCACCCTAACTGTGTTTGCCCTTTTTCCGTATTGTATTATGCCTACTTACCTCCCCACAGTTATACTTGTGCACTCTATCATGTTTGATTTTGACGCACATGTGCTTAGTGAGCGCAAGCATTATGGCTCCATAGGTATCCCCATGTGGATTGATATGTTTGGGATCGGTTGCATGCTGTAACGGAATTATACGGGATACCCTTCTTTGTTTTTATTTCGTGTGTTTTGTTTCCCTTCGTGGGATGACTTAATGAAATTATGCTTTTTTGTTATATCAATTGTATTTGTTGGATAGTCCTTGTACGTTATTTTCTTTCCATTTTGGATATATCTGAGTTATTGCTTGTTTTGTGTACAGACTGCATTATGTGAGGTTCCATGAGGCCTTTGGTGTGACTTGTCGATTGGTCTTTTTGTATTGGGTGAGATGAGGTTTTTAGACCTGGGTTTTGCACTATCGTATTGGGATAAGGAATATGAGAAAGAATGATACCATATTTCCGCTCGAATGTGGCAATAGTCCTTGTCGTACGAGAGATTTTTTCGACTTGTTGATTTCATGGGTGGTTTCTACTTTCTGCATATTACCGGTACATGATTTGGTAATATGAAGTATATTACCGGTACAAGATTTGGTAATGAGCGGCTATTGTGGTCGAAAGTTATTACTGTAAGTACATGAGTTTTGTGACAGATCGTGTGGTTTAACCTTGGCAGTGTATTGACGGCTTGATGTAGCTTGTTGAGATTGATATAGTGTATATATACAATGATCAGATCTTATAGGGGATTTCGGATATTGAAATTTTGTTCCACGCCTAGTGGGGCTAAGGTTGAAGGAAGAATCTTCAACCGGGGATGTGTTCATGGACTTATATGCACCGAGGTGGTAGAGGATCACTCATGAGTATGGGTATGATGAGTTCATTCAGCTAGTTGATGGCTTGGGAGAGACTATTGGCACGTTCGAGGATGAACACATGTTTAAGTGGGGGAGAATGTAACGACCCGATCGGTCGTTTTAAGTACTAGCTTTCTTTTCTGTGTTCCGACACTTTTCATAGCTCTATTTGATTATTTATGACTTGCGTGTATAGTCCGTGTCAACTTTCAAAAAATTATGTTCGACCATTATCAATAGTTTTAGCAAACAAGCTCGAATCGGTGTTTTGACGATTATGTTAGGTTCATATGCTATTTTTGGACTTGTACACATATTCGGTTTAGGTCACGAGTGAACCAAGGGAGTTTCGGTGCGTTATGTGAAGGATTGGAAAATTTGGTTTTAAACTAGAAATTCTTGAGTTTTGATGATCGATTCGTGATTTTGGATATTATTTTGATGATTTGAGGTAGCGAGCAAGTTTTTATCATGTTATTAGACATGTGTGAGTGTTCAGATTGGAGCCCGAGGGCTCGGGTGAGTTCCGAATGTATTTCGGTTGATTTTGGAACTACTGAAGCATGGCTGATGCTGGTGTGAAGTTGCAGGTCTCGCATTTGCGAGGACCTGATCGCATTTGCAAGCCTCACATTTGTGATGTTAGTCTCTCCAATGCAAAGTGAGAAGTGGGAGCTAGGTCTTCGCTTTTGTGAAGAATTGATCACATTTGCGGATAGGGAAGGTCCGCATTTGCGATCTCTATGTTGCTTTTGCGAATTCTGGAAATTTTGGATAGCTTCCCATTTGGCATTTGCGATGGTTGGGGGATTCGCAAATACGAGGTATATGTCCCATTTGCGACTTTTGTATGGCTGGGACACTAATCGCATTTGCAATCTGTTGGTTGCTTTTGTGATAGTTGCAATTGCAAATAAGAGTTTGCAATTGCGACATCTGCAATAGGGTTATATGTAGGGATTTCGGGACTTAGCTCATTTTATAACATTTTTCAACCCTTAACTCCATAGAGGCGGTCTTTGAAGAGGATTGTCTTTCCAAATTCATTGGTTAGCCTCTTTAACTAGTTTGCAATAAATTCAACTACTTTTCATGAATTGCAATATCAAATTGATGGATTTCAAGGTAGAAATTTGGGGTTTCGAGTAGAATTTAAGAATTTCATAAAATTAAGATTGAAACTTCAAATTGAGGTCGAATTTCGAAACAAATCACATATCCGGGCTCGGGGGTGAATGGGTAATCAAAATTTGGTCTGAATCTCAGATTTCGACCACGTGGGCTCCGGTTGACATTTGATAACTTTTTCAATTATAATCGATATCGAACCTTTTTCATCTGTGGTTGATTGTTAATTGTGTTTCCAAATGAGGTAAATATCTTATCTAGCTTTGTTGGAAAAGTTTTTCCTACTAAATAATATTAGTTATTACATGCGAGGGTGATATATACAAGAGATGACGAACGTATATGCATGTGATAGGGTTTCCATGCTAGGGAGGGGGAATTATATGCTTCTTTGTGCCTTTGTTGAACTTGGTGCTCCCTTAACTTATGATTCATTTAATTCAATGACTAATAAACTCAATTAACTGTGTTAGAAATCACGCTAGAATATATGACATCTTAAAAAGGATTTAATGTGTTATTTTGAGATTCTTTTGCATACTTAACTTGATCGTAGTATCACGAGCCTATACATATACATGTTATTGTCATGTTACTTGAGCTTATTGATCTGTAATAAGAGATGATGATTGGAACCTTAGGGTTTGGCACGATAGGTATTTTCGTGTGGTTGATATGATGTTGGCACGATGGGCATTGCCATGCTGTGTGAAATAAGATTGGCCGGTTGGTTGTTACCATGTAACAGAATGGAAATTGGATTCTTGTTATTATTACTCATTTGTTAAACACTTACATGCTCTCTACCTTGATTTATATTAATATTTGTTATTTTGTACGGTACTTTCCCGTTTTTGTTTCTCATGTAGTTACCTATGTGTTTCTCATTTGACCCGTTAATGTTATATCTATGCTTATTAGCCCGTACATGTTACATTCCTCTATTTGTTACGTGATTTTCTGATTAGATGTCTTGACCTGTTACATACCTTCATTTACTATATGCCTTAACTTGTTTTATGCCTCCACTTGTTACATGATTTCACGTATTACACACCTCTACTTTATACCTGCTTTACCTGACGTACATGCTTCCTCGTTTCCTGTTCTATACTTCTTTGCTTAGCCGAGTTAGGTGACTTTTAGATTGATTGTGTGTTATGCTTTGTGGAAACTTAGTCTTTATATATAGGATACTAGATCCGGGATGTTGTGTTGCTCATCTTACTTGGTTTGAGTTTGTATTCCCTAGTTGAATTTCGCGTGTTCGTTTTCTTAGTTTTACGTCGTGAACTTTCCCGTTACTTGGTTGTTGTACAATTTCATATATGTGCGTGTGTGTGTGTGTTAATATTGGGATCGGGTTGCACGTCGCAATAGTATAAATTGAGATTGGGATCGGGTTTCATGCCGCAACGGTATTTGTTAGTAAATACCCCTAATAACACACTAACCATATTTTAATCAGAGGGGTTATTTTGTCTTTTGACAAAAAAATTAACAATTTCTTGTTCCATTCCCTCTTCACCATCAGGTTACTTTTGCTCCAACTCTCTTTTTAACTATTTCCGATGCTCTTCTTAAATTCACCCAAAAAAATAAATCTATTGCGAACTGATGCTTTCTTGAAGCTATTAGAAATTCTTTTTGTGAAAAAGCACATGCGAATGGAGAATTATTTTTGTCGGTGCAACTATTGCGAATGACTAACCATTGTTCTTGCCGCTCCATAATATTGATGTCACCTCCTTGGCTTTGCTTGTGTTACAAATAACAACAACAACCCAGTATAATCCCACTAGTGGGGTCTGGGGAGGGTAGTGTGTATGCAGACCTTACCCCTACCAGGGGAGGGTAGTGTGTACGCAGACCTTACCCCTACCCCGGGGTAGAGAGGCTGTTTCCAAATGACCCTCGGCATCCTTCCCTCCAAGAACTCCCCACCTTGCTCTTGGGGTGACTCGAACTCACAACCTCTTGGTTGGAAGTGGAGGGTGCTTACCATCAGAGCAACCCACCT
>AWOL01S0032547.1:106768-119204 GCA_000715115.1 Nicotiana otophora
ACAACAACAACAACAACAACCCAGTATAATCCCACTAGTGGGGTCTGGGGAGGGTAGTGTGTACGCAGACCTTACCCCTACCCTGGGGTAGAGAGGCTGTTTCCAAATGACCCTCGGCATCCTTCCCTCCAAGAACTCCCCACCTTGCTCTTGGGGTGACTCGAACTCACAACCTCTTGGTTGGAAGTGGAGGGTGCTTACCATCAGAGCAACCCACCTAATTGACGTAATGTTACAAATACAATACCGTAATAAATAAGGAACTTGGTATGTTCTAATTGACGTAATGTTTCAACCTAAAAGTAATTTGACTTAAATTTCTGATGCCAACTTAATGCGGAGCTGGTTTCCAACTACTGTGTTGTGTTCATTAAACTAGGCTCTAAAGGTGTCTTTTTTAAGGGAAAGGTTTTTGATTATAAAGGTACTTGGACAAAAATATGAAAAACTTTTAAACTATGTTCTAGTGATCAAATGAATGAACCCCATAGAAACTATTCAAGGTGTAACCAATGATCAAACCTGTATGCATGATAACTAATAAATTTTCCCCATTAATGACACAACTATTATCATGATCACTGAGTCGACTTACCACTCCAGAGAACAATGAAAACCCCTAATGCTCCACATCTTGTAAATACTGTAAATCATTAAATGACATTTACTTCTGACCAACATGTACTATAGACACAACACCAAAAGTCCAAAACATTATTCCCAAAATCTCAAGGAACCAAAATTAAACAACAAACATGCAGCGGTCAAAATTCCAAGCCAAGTTAGATGACCAATGCTCGATCGATAAATACGACAGGGAGCTCGCCAATCATTCAATTTAAAGTGCTCAGAACTCGCAAGATGCATCCAGAGTACGATTAACCACATTAATAATAGTATGCAGAATCATGAACATCGTCATGTGGAGTTGTATGGGAGCACACCATCTTTATTTCCGAAGATACTTGAGATCGCTGTTTAATTGGATTAAAATTTTCACTTATTGTTGTGGTCGAAACCAACACTATTAGAATAATGTAAATTTGAGATATTTTTTACCAAATTGTGATGGATTCCTCCGTCACAAATCCTGTTTTTTCTTGTGATTGCAAGATGGAGAAACACCATAACTTTGTAAGTAATTTCAACATCATAAATATGATCCAAATAGCCTCTCTATATTTTAAAGGTTGGGTTAAGGTCTGCGTACATGCTATCTTTCCCAGATCCCACTTATGGGAATATATTGGATATTTTGTTATTGATGTTATTGTTGTAAATATGATCCAAACTAGCGCTGCCAGAAGGTTGAATATATACACTCCATCTATTTTGTAACACACCACACCTTCTTATCCATGTATCAATAGAGATAAAAGTTTTTACTTTTTTATAATAAATGTACAACCAATCAGCCGGCGACACCCCATGGGGACAAAGGTATGATTAAGCTTCATTAGACTTGCGCCAACTGTCCTACCGAGTGTAGTGATCAGGACGGGGCAACCCATTTTGCATGTGGAGTGGCGGAATTTTCTAGACTTGGTATGATATAAAAAGGCAGTGTAGCTCTCTCTCTCTCTCTCTCTCTCTCTCTCTCTCTCTCTCTCTCTCTCTCTCTCTCTCTCTCTCTCTCTTTTATTCTAGAAAATATCACCCACTTTAACTCGCCCAAAGTGCTCTCAAGTTTCCTAAGAACCCCCCTAAACGATTCAGGGGAATCAAAGGCAACTTACTGGAAAGATTAGAGTAAAGATCTCGCGATTATTTCTGTACCAAACGTTCTTCTGTTAAATTGATTCTGAAGATTCCTTATAAGTGAGCCTTTCCATTATAGAAGAGTAAGAACCCAAAAGGTGTAACTAGTTCCTAAGAAAGGTATGAAAGGTAGTCTTTCCTTCTTAGCATGACTTGATGTAAGCATTTCTTTTTGAATAATTTTTGTATTGTAAAATTGCACTGTCCTAAGCTTTCCCTGGTAAAGTTGTTCATATTCTTGTTATTGTTACCGGTGGCTCTTCCTTTGAAATTAAGAATGTTCCCGGATGGTATTTTAAGGTCATGCGGTGTGGCTCATTTGAAACTAAATTGTGAAGTCTGTAAAGGTTGAGCGAGTGTTGCATTTAGATAGGCACTTGTATTTATTATGCATTACTGAGCTCGTGTGTGGCCGGGTACGGAAGGATAAAATACGAGGTATTATCGAGCCCATGTGTGTCCGAGTACGAAATGACATGACATGAGATATTACCATGCCCATGTGTGGCCGGGTACGGTATGACATGAAATAGGAAGTTTACCGAGCCCGTGTGTGGCCGGGTACGGAATGATATAACATAAGAGTTTACCATGCCCATGTGTGGTGGGGTACGAGATGATAGGTTATGTGGCGTTAGCGAGACCTCTCGAGGTCGGGTACGATAACATGCCCCAAAGAGTGTCTGAACGATATTACTTTATTTAGCATGTATAACCCCACGAGAGATTGACCCTTTATGAAACGTGTATGTATTACTAATTATGTCCACTATAAGTACGCCTCCGGTGGTTTTCCACGATAGTCAAGTTGATATTGGGTATTCATAATTTTGACGTTATGTTTGCGGTTTATATACAGTGTTATAATCTTTACACACTCAGTACATCTTTCGTACTGACGCCTTTTCTTCTAGGAGTTGTGTTCTTTCTCACAAGTACAGATAGGCCCGGTGAAGTTCCTCCTCGGTAGAGCGCACATTCAACAATTGGTTATCGCACTCCACTCTTCCGGAGTAGCTGCAAAAACGTCGATAGGTACTTGTGCTTCTAGTTTTGGGTATGGTGTGGCCCTGTGTGGACATAATTATGTATTATGATACTCTTAGAGCTTGCTTACTAGTGTTTGGAAGTATGTAAATATTGCAATGACCTTGTGACAATAGTTGTATATGTATATGTATATGTACATCTAATACTAAGGTATCTCCCACAGTTAGTTGGGTTCAAATGAATATTTATTCGGAAGCATTATTGGTCCAGATTTTACGCAGTAATGGTTAAGTGTGGATGTCGGTTCGCACGCGCCTTCGGGCATCTTGTGCCTATCACACCCTAAGGTTAGGGTGTGACAAATGTGGTATCAGAGCAGGTCTGTCCTAGGGAATCTACAAGCCGTATCTGGTAGAATCTTGTTTATGGGCATGTTGTGTACCATACTTATAAACAGGAGACTACAAGATATCTAGGGTGAATACCTTTTCTTCTAATCTAGATCGTGCGATAGAACTGAGTCACAAGTATTTACCTCTAAACTCTATCTTGTTATCTTAATAGCAATGCCTATTATGAGAAATCAGACGATTGTTCATGGATTGAATGAAGAAGCAGAAGAAGGTACCAGCCAGGTGCCCCCTGCCCACATAGATCAACGTGAACCCCAAGATGAGGCTGATCCTCAAGTTTCGGGAACAACACCATTACCCCCGGAAAAACCTAAAGAAACTAATCTACCTCCTATTCCTCCCCTGGTTGTTCTCGAGCAAGATTTAGGTACAAAGAGTGCGATACAGTTGTTAACTCGATTAGTAGCTTCCCAGGCTCAACGCCAGGCCTCTGGCATTTTGAATAGTACAAACAGTGCAAGAGTTTGAAACTTTATTAGGTTTGAACCCCTGATATTCACAGGAGCAGGTCCAAATGAATCCCAAAGCATCCCAAAGACTTTATTAAGTTCCAATCCCGAAGCATTTTAGATCAGATGCATCGAACCTTACGAGTTATGTATGCAACAGATACTGAGTCTGTAGATCTTGCTTCTTATATGTTGCAGGATGTTGTTGTGGTATGGCATGATACTTGGGAGCGATCTAGAGGACCTCTTGCCCCACCAGTGTGATGGAGGGAATTTTTTGAGGCATTTATACAGCAGTATTTGCCTGTTGAGCTCTGTCGAGCCAGGCACGATAGATTTCTATGGTTGGAGCAAGATAATATGAGTGTTAAATAATATTGCATAAAATTTTATTCTTTGGCTAGGTATGCTCCTTCGATAGTGGCTGACATGAATGACAAGAAGTATCTATTTGTGGGAGGTTTGGGCACACAACTAATTAACGAATGTACTACTACTTCTTTGAATCTAATTATGGACATTGCTCGTATCAAGCCTATGTGCAGAACCTAGAGGATCGTAAGAGACAACAACAGGCCATCTGAGAGCATGATAAAGGCCAGCATAAGAGAACTCGGCCCACATATGACACGGAGGGTCTTAAGTGCAAAATTCAACCTCTAGCTCCGTGAAATCCACCTTATTCGGTTGCTAGTGTACCATCACTATCCCAGGGCCAACATCGTGGTTAGACCACATATTCTGGTCAGGGTCAGGGTCAGGGTCAGAGTTTCCGGAGACAGAGATCATAATATGATGGGGATTCTAGGGAGGCGAGACCCCCTGATGCCATATTGTTATCGATGTGGTAAGAATCATTTTGGGTCATGTTGCCAAGGTTCAGATTTGTGTTATTCGTGCGGGAAACCTCATTATATAATGTGTTTTTTCTAGGTGATAGGTAGGGGTAATATGATGCAACCAACAGGATTTGTAACAGCTTCTTCAACATCAGTACGCCCTCATGACCAAGGCATGCATCTACCGGTTAGAAGAGGTAGATGTAGAGGTAGAGGTGGAGCGTCTAGTTTGGGTAGACCACAGAACCATATCTGTGCGCTATTGGGACAACAGAACCTAGAGTTATCACCGGATGTGGTTACAGGTAATTCGTATTCTCAATTAATGTGTATGCTTTTATAGATCCACTATCACAAAGAGTGACTAAAAAAAGGGGTACCAAGAGTCTGGCTGCAATTCAAAATTCAAGTACGAATGTTCCAAAAAGGGGGATAATGTTGCACCCCTCACCTTCTAATCCATGTATGAAATAGAGATAATTGTATATATAATTGTACAACCGATCACCTGGCGAAACCTCATGGGGACAAAGGTATCATTTGACCTGCAGCAACTGCCCTACCGGGTGTAGTGACTAGGGCGGGGCGACCCATTTTGCATGCGGAGAGGCGGAATTTCCTAGACTTGTGATATACAAAGGCAGTGTAGCTCTATCTCTCTCTCTCTCTCTCTCACACACACACATATTTTAGGAAGTGTCACCCACTTTAACTCGCCCAAAATGCTCTCAAGTTTCCTAAGAAACCCCCTAAATGATTCAGGGCTAAAATCAAAGGCAGTTTAGTGGAAAAATTAGAGTAAAGGTCTCGCGATCATTTCTATATCAAACGTTCTTCTATATATTTATTTTGAAGATTCCTCAGAAGTGAAACTTTCCGTTATAGAAGAGTAAGAACATGTAAGGTATAACTAGTTCCTCAAAAAGGTATGTAAGGTAGTCTATCCTTCTTGGCATGACTTGATATAAGCGTTTCTTTCTGAGTGATTCTTATATTATAATATTTCAATGTCCTAAGATTTCCTTGGTAAAGTTTTTCATATTCTTGTTCATTGTTATTGGTGGCTCTTTCTTTGAAATTAAGAATGTACTCGGATGGTATTGTAAGGTCATGAGGTGTGGCTATCGCACGTTCAACGATTGGTTATCGCACTCCACTCTTCTAGAGTAGCTGTATAGAAGTCGATAGGTACTAGTGATTCTAGTCTTGGGTATGGTAGGGTTATGTCATGACCAAATTATGTGTTATGGTACTCTTAGAGGCTTGCAAATCAGTGTTTGGAAGTATGTAAATATTATAATGACCCTGTAGCAACAATTGTCTATGTATATGTATATCTAATGCTAAGGTTTCTCCCACAGTCAGTTCTCTTCAGTTGAATATTAATCCAGAGGTCTTATTGTTCCATATTTTATGTTGTAAGGGCTAAGTATGGATGTCGGCTTGCACGGGTCTTCGGGCATCGTGTGACGGTTGCACCCCTCGAGGTTGGGGTGTGACAAACTTAGTATCGGAGCTGGTTGGTCCTAGGAAGTCTGCAAGCCATATCTAGTAGAGTCTTGTATATGGGTATGTTGTGCACCATACTTATAAACAGGAGGCTACATGATATCTAGGGTGATTACCTTTTCTTCTAATCTAAATCGTGCGATAGAGCTGAGTCATAATTATTTACCTCTAATCTCTATCTTGTTTATCTTAATAGCGATGCCTATTACAAGACGCCAGGCGATTGTTCAGGGATTGAATAAAGAAGTAGGAGAAGGTACAAGCCAGATGCCCTCCGCCCACAATGATCAACATGAACCCCAAGATGAGGCTGATACTCAGGTTTTGGGAACAACACCACTACCCCCGGAAAGGCCTAGAGAAATTAATGTACTTCATATTCCTCCCCCGGTTGCTTCTGAGCAGGATATAGATATGAGGAGTCTGGTACAGTTGTCAGCTCGATTAGTAGCTTTCCAGGCTTAGGGTCACGGTCAAGCCTCTGGCGTTTCGAATAGAACAGTCAGTGCCATGGTTCGAGACTTCATTAATTTGGACCCTCCGGTATTCACAAGAGCCTTTAATTAGATGCAGCGAACCATACGAGTTATGCATGCAATAAATACTGAGTCTGTAGAGCTTGCTTATTATAGGTTGCAGGATGTTGCTGGGTATGGTCTAGAGGACCACTTGCCCCACCAGCGAGATGGAGGGAATTTTCGGAGGCATTTATACAGCATTATTTGCCGGTTGAGCTCCATCATGCGTTTTTGCCCGGTGAGAGGCAACCCGGCTATATCATGTGTTTTTGCCCGGTGAGAGGTGAGGGGTAGTATGATGCAGCCAAGGGGACCTGTAGCATCTTCTTCACCATCAGTACACCCTCATGACCAAGGCATGCAACTATCAGTTGGAAGAGGTAGAGGTAGATGTAGAGGTGGAACGTCTAGTTTGGGTGGAACACAGAACTGTATCTATGCACTATCGGGACAACAGAACCTAGGGTTATCACTAGATATGGTTACATGTTATCAGTATTCTCCATTAATGCATACGCTTTTATAGATTCACTATCATGAAGAGTGACTAAAGAAAATAAAGGTATCCCGAGAGTCTCACTACAATTCAACATTCGAGGACGAATGTTCCAAAGGGAGGGATGATGTTACACCTCTCACCTTCTTATCCATGTATGAAATATATATAAAAGTATTTATTTTATACATAAATGTACAACCAATCAGCCTTCGACACCCCACAGGGACAAAGGTATGATTAAGCTTCATTAGACTTGCGCTAGCTATCCTACCGGGTGTAGTGACCAGGGCGGGACGACCCATTTTGCATGTGGAGCGACGGAATTTCCTAGACATGTTATGGTATAAAAAGGTAGTGTAGCTCTCTCTATATCTCTCTCTCTTTCATTCTAGGAAGTGTCACTGTTACATCCAGTACTTTGATATTAGGATGAGTCATAGTAATCCATATGAGCTTGAAGGGATTAAGACCATTCATGAGATTATAGATGATTTGTGACAATGTTATTGTAAGATCCCGCAAGTTTAACAACTTTGATACCGTTATATACATTTGACATGGTATTTTGAGTGGAATATTTTTGTAAAAGAAGGTTTGAAAAATATAATTTTATATAGTTATTAATATTACTACTTTCGAATATGCTTTAAATAATACACAGAATATGAGAAAGTTTATGAGATTTTCTTTATTGTAAAGATAGAAATTATTTTTTCACAAGAAAAGAAGGTTATCTTTCACCATTTTAATAATTAAGCGTACGAAAATTTGTACTCTTTATATGAGATTAGAAAAATTAGAAGTTGAGAAAATATGTATTTTTACACGGATATTTTAATGAAATAATAGTGTATGTATTGATTTTATATGGTACCGCATGACCATGATAGTAAGGAATATAAAGTGTGTTAAAAATAATTAGTATTTTAAGTAATTTGAGATAATTCTTAATTATGTGGATAAATGGATAATTAATAAATTTTAGTGGGAGATTAATTAATAATCTTTGGATAATGTTAAAGCCCCTAACGTGGCAGCCAATAAAAGCCAATGAGATGACTCTTGATTTATCAAGATTTGGTGGCTCATTTAAGGGGTCTTTGGGCAAGACTAAGCCACAAAGTGTGCCCCACAACCTATAACTTTAAAGGATCTTCTTATGTTATTAAAATGTGGATGCTAAGACTTGGTAAGAAAAGAATGGAGCTCATCAATTCAAAACGTGAGATACGTAATGCTTTGTAAGTAACAGATGGAATTAAAGGATTTATATGATCCCTTGCAATTCTTAGCAACGTGAGAATTATGATTCTAAGAGAGCACGGTACAATCTTTCTCAAGAATATCATGCGGATCTTTCCCTACTTCAAACCGCCGTTACGTATTTTTCGCAAAAGACGTGAGTTAGAGGGATTGTTAAGAGAATCGACTCAGGTATGTTAAGACTATACCTTATTTCCTTTTGGCATGATCCAAGTAACGATACGTAAACGTAATGTTATTTCATAAATAGTTCTACTCTTAGCAGTTAAGGATGTCTATGTTATTCATTCCGGTAAAGTTATATTCAAGTATGTCTAAATATGTTCCTAAGTCTCTATCGAGGTATATGATAAAGATGTTAATGTTTTTATTATAGTAGTACATGTATGTTCATTCATTTACAACTGTGCTATGGCCGGTTGGGCAGACATGCATATTCATTTACTACCGTGTTACGGCCGGTTGGGCAGTTACACATTTACTACCGAGCTATGGCCGGTCGGACAGACATGCATTTACCACCGAGCTACGGCCTGTTACACATTTACCACTGATCTACGGCCGGTAGGGCAGTCATGCATTTACCACCGAGCTGCGGCCGATTGGGCAGTTACATATTTACCATCGAGCTACGGCCGGTCGGAAAGTCATGCATTTACCACCGCACTATGGCCGGTCGAGCAATTACCACTAATCAATTGGGCGTTCATACATCATACGATATGGATATGAGTCTCAAATAGAAGCATTATATATATAAGTATACTAAGTATGTATATACGGTGGCACTTCAGATATTCAGGTTGATTCTTATATGTCTTTAATTAATGTTGAATTATTGTTATGTTTCAGTTCCGCCTTACATACTCAGTACATTATTCGTACTGACGTCTTTTTGTTGGGGATTCTGCATTCACGCCTGCAGGTATAGATAATCAATTTGACAAGCCCTCATAGTAGACGAAGTCAGCATTAAGTGAAGGATCAATAAGACTCCACCTTATTCGGAATGCAACCGGGTCTATAAGTCATCGTGTCAGAGTTTTGCTATAGACTTATGGGTAGGCCGGTACCCTATTCCATTTGATGTCGAATAATATTAGAGGCTTTGTAGACAGAGGTTCATTTTGTATAGTATGTCAGAGGCCTTGACGGCCCATATGTATTCACGTTTTAAGAAAGATGGTTCATTGATACAATGTTTTCCTACTTACAGTTGCACATTATGAGTTGTGGCCATGAAGGCCCAAGATAGTTACAAAACGAATGAGTTCAGCTAGCTCGACCTATGTATCTTCTAGTTTTGGTTGAACGATCATGATTTACAGAGTGGTTCTCTCGAGCCAGCACGGCACCGGGTGCCAGCCACGCCTCCCAGGTTTGGGGCCTGATAGCCACCCACTTTAAATCACCAAAATCCTCTCAAGGTTCCTAAGAAACCCCCTAAGTGATTCAGGGCTAGAATCAAAGGCAACTTAGTGGAAATATTAGAGTAAAGTTCTCGCGTTCATTTTTGTATCAAACTTTCTTCTGTTATATTGATTTTGAAGATTCTTTAGGAGTGAAGCTTTCTATTATAGAGGAGTAAGAACCCAGAAGGTGTAACTAGTTCCTGAAAAAGGTATGTAAGGAAGTCTATCCTTATTGGCATGACTTGATATAAAAATTTATTTCTGAATGATTCTTATATCAAAAAATTTCAGCCCTGGTAAAGTTGTTCATATTCTGTCCATTGTTACCAATGGCTCTTTCTTTGAAATTGAGAATTTTTCTCGGATGGTATTGTAAGGTCATGAGGTATGGCTTATTTAAATCCAAATTGGGAAGTCTTTAAAGATTGAGCGTATGTTGCATTTAGATACACACTTGTATTTATTGCGCATTACTGAGCCCGTGTGTGGCAGGGTACGAAAGGATAAAATATGAGGTATTAGCAAGCCCATGTGTGGCTAGACACAAAATGATATGACATGAGACGTTACTGAGCCCATGTGTGGCAGAGTACAATATGACATGAAATAGGAAGTTTACCGAGCCCATGTATGGCCGGGTACGAAATGATGTAGCATAAGAGTTTACCGAGCCTAAACGTGGACGGGTACGAGATGACATGTTATGTGGCATTATTGAGACCTCTCGAGGCCGGGTACAATAACATTCCCCAAAGAGTGGATGAACAACGTTACTTTATTTAGCATGTATAACCCTACGAGAGATTGGCCCTTTATGAAATGCGCATATATTATGAATCGTGTCCACTATAAGTATGCCCCTGGTGGTCAGGTTTATATTGGGTATTCATGATTTTTACATTATGTCTGTGGTTTATATATGGTGTTATCAGCTTTACATACTCAGTACATCTTTCGTACTAACGGCTTTTCTTCTGGGCGTTGTGTTCATGCCCACAAGTACAGGTAGGCTCGGTGAAGTTCCTCCTCAGTAGAGCGCACGTTCAACGGTTGGTTATCGCACTCCACTCTTCCGGAGTAGTTAGACAGAAGTTGATAGGTACTTGTGCTTCTAGTTTTGGGTATGGTGAGGTCATGTCCCGACCAAATTATGTGTTATGTTACTCTTAGAGGCTTGTTGACCAGTGTTTAGAAATATGTAAATATTGTAATGACCATGTATCAACAGTTGTCTATGTATATGTATATTTAATGATAATGTTTCTCCCACAGTTAGTTGTGTTCAGTTGAATATTTATTTAGAGGCCTTATTGGTCCTGATTTTATGTTGTAAGGGCTAAGTATGGATGTCGGTTCGTACGGGTCTTCAGCTGTGGTGTGCCGGCCGCACCCCTATGGTTAGGGTGTGACATATTTTAATTTGTTTGAACCTTTTCGGAGTATGAGTATCAAGTTGACTAATCTTCCATGTTAATTTGGACAGAGATTCTTTAATATTTTTGAAATAAAATTTACATAATTAGAAACTACATAAAAAGTACTATAAGGCACAATAGATAACAATTCAAAATATTTAAGAGCTATTTGCAAAAATTATTATCAGAAAAAAACTTGTTTGACCTACTGTTATTTTGTAGGGGTGATGTAGTTTCAGTTCAAATGTTATATGAGTGTTTCAAGAGTTTCTCCGCATCATCAGCGTTGGTGGAAAATATTCATAAAAGTTCTATCGTTTTTGGGGGAGTGAACATGGAGAATCAACAGAAGATAGTGAGTTGCTTGGGGTTTACAAAAAGGGAATTTACCAATAAAATATCTAGGTGTACCCTTGAGTAGTAAAAGAATGATTGTGATGCTCTGCAAGCCTTTGCTGGAAAAACTATTAGGCAGGATTACTTCTTGGACTTCAAAGCACCTATCCTATGCTGGTAGGATACAATTGATTAAGAATGTCCTATTTGCAGTTCAAACATACTCGTCTCAAATTTTTATTTTTCCAAAAAAGATAATCAAGATGATAAAGGCCACTTGTAGAACCTTTCTCTGGACAGGGACTGCTGGAGTATCTAAAAGAGCTTTTTTGCATGGGAGAAGATATGTTTTCCCAAGTCAGCTCGAGGTTTAAATGTCATTGACATCTTTAACTGGAAACTAGGATCTGTTTAACCAAAAAATACAATTTTTAGTCAAAGCCTAATTTTAGAAGAAATCAGGTTACTAATAACCAAATAATTCCTTACTTCCTCAGTAATTCACTTCAAAGGAAATAAAAGTAACTAAAAAGAGAGAATAATTGATTGCACTGAATAAGCAAGAGAAAGTAAATGTATTTTGATAGTACTCGGAACTTGTCCTTACAAATGATATTCTCTCCCCTTATATAGGAGTATACAAATATATCATTTCCTCCTATTTATGGCAAAATTATTATGAGCATTAATGGTATTAATTGTCCGTTATGATTGGTAGTTGTAACTGTCTATAAGGATTTTGTAATGATTCCGATTCCCCTTCCTCATTAATTGTGGGTTCGTGAATCTTCCCTCTTTTCAGTCTTGATTCATTTTGCTCGTGCCTCTTCAACAACAGTTTAGGTTCAAACATTAGTTCTTTATTATCTCGTGGGTGTTTGCCCCGTATCTCCCGTGCTTCATACATCTTTTAAATGAAATATGTCAGTTGTTATTTTCTCATTGTTCCACGTATCATGCTCCGTCAGCTAAAAACAATTCCACGTGTATCACTTATTTACCACCAATACAGATAGCCCCCCCCCCCCCCCCCCC
>AWOL01S0032547.1:121087-159140 GCA_000715115.1 Nicotiana otophora
CCATCCCCCCAACTTTTTGAATATTCTGCAATTGAATATTCGGGAAGTGGTAAGTATTTATGGCGGGAATTCTTTGTCGCCGTTTCCCATGTATCATTGTATTTGCTTCAGAACCAACACGTCGTATGTCACTTATATTTAATGCATATGCCACATGGCTTTTGGTGATTGGTTATGCGGCTTCTCAGCATTTATAGGGCTTTTCTGCTGCTGTGTCAGTCACGAAGTGACGATTTCATTATGACACTTCATCATGACCTACTTTCTATGATGGTAACTTTTCCTTATAAATACTTCATATTTCTTAGGTTTTATGAAACCTCCTTTCTACAGTACCCTTTTTCTTCATTCTTCCTTCTCTCTTTGGCGCATATTCCTTTGTTAATTCCTTATAGAACCATGTCTTCATCAATACCTGAACCTCGCAAATTTGTCATTGTCGATGAACTTTCTCCTTCTTCTGCTCCTATTAGAAGTAGAAGAGGGGGCAGACTTCATAGTTTAGGCTCGTTGTCCAACCGTGGTTCTTCATCTCAAACCAATATTCCCACTTCTTCCTCTTCTAAACCTAGGACTTCTTTAACTCCTAGATCTTCTTCTAGAAATAGGGAACCGAGTGAACCTATACGTGAACCAACAGTTGATGAAATTATTCCATAGGAATTTTCTTTCTTATCTGATCGAGAAACCATAAGAAATCAAGTTTCTTCATTAGCCTCCCATGATCGTGCTGATCTTTATCCTACTCTAATCACCACTGGTTTAATTTCTCTTGTTCGAAGAGAATGCAACTGGAAACTTGACTTCCAAGTTTTAGTTCCTGGTTCAAACCAAAGAATAACCTCGTACCCGGGTAGTTATTCTTTTATTTACACACATCCTTTCACTTTACAATTTAGACCACCCATTGACCCAATAATTATTAAATTCTTCCGCTACTTCAATGTATGCCTAGGACAGATCGGTCCCATTGTTTGGACTTTGGAGGGTTGTTGCATGCCATCGTTATCTATATAACTTGGCTTCCATGCCTTTCACCTTTCGTCACTTGCTTCATCTCTATTCCCCTAAATTATTTCGTGAAGGGGTTTTTTCACTTGTGGCTAGAAGCAAGAGGGTTTTGGTTAGTCCCGTGGATGATAGAGACTGTGGCTGGTATTTCCGCTTCGTTGCTGCTCCCACTAGTATTTTGGTGGGTGAAGAGAATATGCCTTTTCCAGAAAAGTTGAATTTTACACGTAAGTATTTCTCTCTCGTCTTTTTCCTTTCTTGAGAAAAAAAAAGCTCATATATTCTCGTGTCTATTTTTTCAGCAACCATGCAAGTTTTTGAGGAGATTACTAACTTCCGTGATTGGGTAGAAAAGTTATTATGGATCGCCCCTATGCGGAGAAGATCTTGGAAATACCTCTCTCAGAGATTTGGTTGGAAAGCCAAAACATATAGTACCTTTCCCGCTTAATTTCTTTCCTTCTCTTCTGTTAGCTTAAGAGTTTCTTACCAAACTTCTTTCATTTTCTAGGATTTCCTATTCGTGGTGTCAGTCCCGCATCTATTTCTTCTACAAGACTTTCTGTGTCTCTTGCTCAAGAGAGAATTTTGAGCTCTTCTTCGAAAAGAAAAGTTGATGGAGCCCGTGGCTCTGAGGGTGAAGAAGAACCGGAGGAGGGTTCCTTAGTGCACAGACCTCGAGTTAGGAGGCGTGTTATTTCTAATGATGAAGCTACCCCTCCTTCGAGTTCAATCCCTTCCAGACTTTTGGATGAGCCCGAAAGTGCTCCATTACTGATTTATGATGAAGAAATAAATGTTCCTCCCCGTGATCTTGCTGAACAGTTGTTTACTCGTGGATTTGAAAGTGATGAAGCCTTTGGCTTGTTTCTGAGGAGTTACCTCTCGCCTCCCTTCCAGTGTCAATCCCCGTTCACTCTCAAGCTCCCTTCCCAGAAGTTGCTACTGTTTCTACCCCCGTGACTACTTCCACCTCTTCTGCCATTCCAGTTGCTACTACTTCTCATGCAGAAGTTGAACCTTCTAATATCAATAAAGAGATGAATAAAATTATCGTTGAGGTTCCTGAGAGTGGGAACTTGCTGAAAACGTCTAGGCAAGCTGATGTATGGTTGAAACCTTTTCTTGGTCCATTAGAAAAGGCAAAGCTGGAGAGTCACCGTTCATTGACTTGGATGAACGATATTGTTCATTCATCTCTGAAGGTTTGAGTTTTACCTTTGCTTCTTTTTTCCTTGTTGATTTTTTTTATTCAACAATAACTCCCTTCCTTTGTTTTGTAGATCAATTTGATAGCACAGAACTTATGAAAAGGATTGTCCATACTAAGCAACAAGTCATTCATTACTGTACCGAAGGTGACAACTGGAAGGAGCAATTTAAGGGTCTTCAACTGGAGAAGGAAACGACAGAGGAGAAGATCGCCTTAGAGCAACAAGTGAAGATGGTTGCCGTTGAGTTAGCGATTGAAAAGGCTTCTTCAAGTCAAGTTGGCAAAGATAAGGATATCCTTGAGTCCTCATTTGCTGAGTAGCTTTCGAAAGCCACTGAAGAGATAAGGGGTTTGAAGAAACTTCTTAACCTGAAAGAGACTTATGCTAGAGAGTTAGTTCAATCACTTACTCAAGCTCAAGAAGATCTCCGTGCCTCTTCTGATAAAATCAAGTTCTTGGATAGTTCTCTTGCCCCTTTGAAGAATACTTATGATGCTTCCAAAGTAGAAAAAGAAGAGCTGAATGCCAAGATTGATCAGTGGGAGAAAGATTACGAGGATCTTGAAGATAAGCTGACACTCGACGTGAGTTGGGCTTTTTTGAATACTCGCCTCGAGACTTTGATGGAGGCCATCCAGGAGGGCTTCGACCTTAATGCTGAGATTGCTAAAGCTAAAGAGACAATTGAAAAAACTTAGCAAAGTCAAGGCTTTTCCTCACCTAAGGTTGATGTTCCCGAAGGTGATGATCCTATTCCTGGTGAAGTTATTGTTCAAGCCCCTTCTCCCCCAGTTGAACCTTCTCCCGTTACTGATGTACTAGTGAATAATGCCACCTTGAATGCTGCCCCTTAGTGTTTTTCATTACTTAGTTTTATTTGGAACTTTTTAATGAGAAGTTTTGCTTTTCTTTTTTGGAATGGTTGTTAGTTTACCCCTGTCTTATTTTGGGGTTTGATAATAAACAAGTACCTATTGGTGTAAATATATGAAAGATGTAGAAAAAGGAATAATTTGAGAAAGTTTTGTTCTTTGAACTTTCAAATTTTATACATCACTCTTTATGAATACAAATAACTTTTTGTACAACATCTACAACTCTTTCATAACTGCTTTCTTTGTAACAGGTTTCAAAATTCCGGGTCTATCAATTAGCCCGTGACTAATTATTGCCCTTAACCTAAAAACTCGTAGGAACTTGGAATGTATCTTGTGCCCATCTTTATACTTCCTGCGAGTTTACACCTTATCAAGGTTACTTCAAAGGTTTTTGACTCATGCTTGTTCTTTTGGCTCTTGATTAGCTCTTGACTTTTGGCTTTTGGGTTGATTCAGGCTTGAGTTCTGACTTTTAGTCTGCTTTGACTTCATATATATAATAGTCCCCCAAGTGTTAGAGCTTTGAAGTATGAAATCGCGAGCACTTGATCGTTCCTTCCCTTTGGTCTATTTCCTGAAAAGGAAAATACATACGGGACTCGAAGGTATACATTTAGATGATGACTACTTAACCCTTTTATATCCATTAGAAAGGTTGTAACCTAGACCCAGAATAATTTTGTATTTCGCGCGTCTTTCGGGTCTAATATCATCATTTGGTACGGGCTAGCTTTTTGCCTATTATCTAAAATTATTAGTTTAATTTAAAAGAACAAAATAAAATTACAGTTGAGCGATATCTGGCTGTGGGTACTTCCTTTGCCTAGAAGTAATACTTCTTTAAATGAACAACATTCCAATTCGAGGGTAGTATCTTGCCTTCCATAGTTTCCAACTCGTATGCTCCCTTTCCAGCGATGCTTCAAATCCTGTAAGGACCTTCCCAATTTGAACTCAACTTTCCTGCACTAGCTGATTTTGTTGATTGAAAAACCTTTTTGAGGACGAAGTCCCCAATCTTGAAGTATCTGAGATGAGTTTTCCTGTTATAGTATCGCTCAATCATTTGCTTTTGAGCTGCCATTCTTATTAGAGCTGCTTCTCTCTTTTCTTCGAGTAAATCTAAATTCCTTCTCATCTCTTCACCATTTGATTCCTCGGTTGTTTGTATAAATCTCGTACTTGGCTCACCTATTTCAACCGGAATTAAGGCTTCAACACCATAAACAAGTGAAAATAGAGTCTCTCTCGTGCCTGTCTTTGTTGTCATTGGATAAGCCCATATTAATCCTAGTAACACCTCGAGCCATTTGCCATTTGATTCTTCTAATCTCTTCTTAAAATTATTAATAATGACCTTATTTGTTGATTCGGCTTGTCCATTGGCCATAGGGTGGTACGGTGAGGAAGTTATTCGTTTAATCTGCCAACTCTAAAAAATTTTTGTGACTTTCGTGCCTATGAATTGTGGGCCACTATCACATACGATTTCTCTTGGCACTCCGAGTCGGCATATAATGTTTTGCCAAATAAAGTCCATGACTTCTTTCTCTCGCACCTGTTTGAAGGCTCCTGCCTCTACCCATTTGGAAAAATAATCTGCTAATACTAACAAAAACCGTACCTTTCCTTTTTCTTGTAGCAATGGACCCACGATATCCATCCCCAACTTCATGAATGGCCATGGGGAAATAACTGGATGTAATAGTTCTGCTGGGCGATGCATGTTATTGCCATATCGTTGGCATTTATCGCACTTTGCCACAAATCTTTCTGCATCTTCTTCCATTTTTGGCCAGTAGTATCCTGCTCTTATTAGAGTCTTTACCAAGTATCTTCATCCTGCGTGATTTCCACAATGTCCCTCGTGTACTTCTCTCATCACATATTCTACCTGAGCAGGTCCGAGGCATCTTGCGAAAGGTCCTTCGAACATCTTTCTGTATAAGTTTCCACGAATTAAGCAGTAACGGGAAGCTTTTCGTCGAAGTAACTGAGACTCTTTCTTGTCTTCCGGTAAGGTTCCATACTGCAGAAAGTAAACAAACTCGTTTCTCCAGTCCCAAGTTAAATTATTGAAATTTACCTCATTTTTATCTTGGTCGAGTGCTGAATGAAACAAATGTATTACGATAGCATTTTCTGCATTTGTTATTTCCATAACTGACACGAGATGAGCAAGTGCATCTGCTTCTGCATTCTCCTCCCTGGGTATTTGCACAATTTTCCATGATTGACACTGTCTTATCAATTATCGTGTCTTTTCCAAATATTGCTGCATTCGTGCCTCTTTAGCTATGTAAGTCCCCTGCATTTTGGTTAACTACCAGTTGGGAATCACTTTTAATTACGATTTGCTCTATAGCGAGTTCTCGTGCCAATTCCAGACCTGCAATAACAACCTCGTACTTTGCTTCATTATTAGTAACGGGATAGAATTTTATTGCTTGTCTTATACTTTCTCCCGAAAGTGGGATTAAAACAATACCTAACCCTGCTCCTTTAACATTCGAGGAGCAATCAGTAAATAGAGTCCATGTACCTGGATTAGATTCGGTGAATACATGTAGTTCCTTTTCTGCTTTAGGAACTATTTTTGTGCTGAAATCTGCTAACATTTGTGATTTTATCGCAGTTCTATGTTGATACATGATATCATATTCACTGAGTTATATAGTCCATTTAGCTAACCTTCCTGACAGTTCTTGTTTATGTAATATATTCCTTAGAGGGTAAGCAGTTACTACAGAGATATGATGGCATTGAAAATAAGGTCTCAGCTTTCTAGATGTCATAACTAATGCTAAAGCAAGTTTTTCTAAGTGAGGATATCGAGTCTCAGCATCTAACAAAGATTTACTAACATAATAAATTGGAGATTGTTTACCTTTATCTTCTCGTACTATAACCACACTTGCCGCCATTTCTCACACTGCGAGATAGACAAGTAACCTTTCTCCATCCTTTGGTTTAGCCAGCAGGGGCGGATTTGACAAATATGCTTTTAAATTTTGGAGGGCTTGTTGAGATTCATCAGTCCACTCAAATTGGTTTTTCGTTTTCAATACTGAAAAGTATTTAAAACGTTTCTCCGAAGATTTGGAAATAAATCTTCACAAAGCTGTTATTCTTCCTGTAAGCCTTTGTACTTCTTTTTTGCTCGTGAGTATGTCTGTTATCTCTTTAATGTCTTTGATCTACACAGGGTTCACTTCAATACCTTTGTTAGATATATGAAAACCTAAAAACTTACCTGAAGCCACGCCGAAGGCACATTTTTCTAGATTTAACTTCATATTATATTTGCGGAGAATTTCGAAGGTGCTCGAAAGGTGTTGAAAGTGATCTCCTGCTCGTACATATTTGATGAGAATATCATCGATGTAGACTTCCATAGTCTTTCCTAGGTGTTCTTGAAACATCTTGGTCACCAACCTTTGATACGTGGCCCCAGCGTTTTTCAAACCAAAGGGCATAACTTTGTAACAGTATGTCCCCCTGTCTGTAATAAACGAAGTATTTTCTTCATCTAGGGGATCCATCTTTATTTTATTATAACTTGAATATGCATCTAAAAAACTCAACAGCTCATGACCTGCGGTAGAATCAATTAATTGATCTATATGCGGTAAAGGAAATGAATCTTTTGGACAAGCTTTATTTAAATCAGTATAATCTACACAAACCCGCCATTTTCTATTCTTTTTGGAACT
This sequence comes from Nicotiana otophora, assembly GCA_000715115.1. Classification (NCBI taxonomy): domain Eukaryota; kingdom Viridiplantae; phylum Streptophyta; class Magnoliopsida; order Solanales; family Solanaceae; genus Nicotiana; species Nicotiana otophora. Next base: position 127,904 of record AWOL01S0032547.1, read on the forward strand.
ACTACTGTATTAGCTAACCAGTTATGGTACTTTACCCCCGTATTGATCCGAATTTTAGAAGTTTTTGTACCTCATCTTCAATTACTTAATTTTTGAAGGTCCCTTTCTTCCTTTTCTTTTGCTGACTGGTGGGTATAGAGGATCCTCATTCAGTTTGTGAGTCATCACCTCTGGTGGTATACCTGTCATATCTGAATGCGACCAAGCAAAATAATCTACATTAACTTTTAAAAATTTGACTAAGTTACCTTTCATTTCTAGGCTTAGTTTTGCCCCAACATAGACTTTTCTTTATGGCCATTGTTTGAGTAATGTGATAGCCTCAAGTTCTTCAGTTGTTGTTTGATGTTTTTATTTTCTTCTGGCTCTTGAATGACATCAAGTCTTGAATCCACATCCGTCTGTCCCAAACCATTTTCAGTTGAGGTTTGTATTATGCCCTCAACAGAATTCTGTAGTTGTTATTTCTTATTTGATAACTTGATGTAATGTAGATGGCACAACATACATATCATGAATCCATGGCCTCCCGAGAATCATATTATAAGCCATATCCGTATCTATCACCTGGAATTTTGTATCTTTGACAACTCCCTCTGCAAATGTGAAAAGTACTATTTCCCCTTTTGTAACAACGCTTGAATTATCGAATCCAGATAAGGTATGAGCTTTTGGCACAATCTTGTCATTAGCTTGCATCTCATTTACCACTCTTAGAAGAATAATATTTATGGAGCGGCCTGGATCAATCAAAACTCGTTTAATATTAGTATCATGTACAAGTAAATATATTACCAGCACATCATTATGAGGGATTATCATGCCATCTGCATCATCAAACGTTATACTATCTTCCTCCAAAACTTGGCGAATTCGCTTCCCATGGGTCACTGAGACTTTTGACGTCTTTTTCGCAGTTATATATGTTACACCATTGACTTCTTCTCCTCCACTTATCACGTTAACTATTGTTTTTGGAGAAGGAGGTTTGGAGGTTCTTGTCTATTTTTCATATAAGATTGCTTACCTTTCTCGCTGAACAAGTCAGTTAAATAACCCTGCTTTAGTTAATCTGTTATTTTATGGCCATGGTCATTATGAAACTCGCACCAGAAATCTGGATTTCTTCTGCTTGGGTTTGATCTCATTTCCTTTGGCCACCGCACCTTATCTCCCATACTTCTTAGAACAGCTACCAACTCAGAAGTGCTAATATTGAAATTGTAATCACCAATCCTTGCATTCGTGTTAGCATCTCTATCACGTGCATCTCGTTCTTTTCTGAACCTGGATGATGATTCCGCATCTCTGTGCCCTGATCTAGGGTCAGACCGTATATTTGCTGGTTAGCCATGAATCTTGCCCCGCGGGTCCCATATAAGGCTCGTACCTTCTTTTACCGGACCTGTTTTCAGACTCTGACTGTCTTGAATTTGTTCTTTCATCAATCCTTGACTGTGTGATGGTGTCTTCTTCAATCTGAAGCTTCATACTGTACCGATTGTATACATCATTCTACGTTGTAGTAGGGAATTCTCGTAAGCTTTCCTTAAGTCTTCTCGTGGCTTCTGCGTCATTTAAATTACTTGCGAATGCTATGGCTGCCCAATTATCAGGTACTCGGGGAAGCATCATTCTCTCACGTTGAAATCTATACACAAATTCCCCGAGTAACTCAGTATCTCTTTGTTTTACCTTAAATATGTCTTCCATCCTTTTCTCAACTTTCCGAGCTCCCGAATGTGCTTTTATGAATAAATCTGCAAGCTCAGCAAAAGAATCAATAGAGTTTTCAGGTAAAAGGGAATACCATATTAGTGCCCCTTTCGTGAGTGTTTATCCGATTCTTTTGACCAAAACTGACTCAATCTCTTGTTTGGTTAAATCATTGCCTTTTACGCACGTTGTGAATGTAGTTACATGATCTCGTGAGTCAGTTGTTCTATCATATTTTGGGATATCAGGAATTTTGAACTTCTTAGGAATGAACAGAGGGGCCGCGCTCGGCTTCCAAGGTTGTTGTGAATATTTATCAATATCCACTCCTTTAATCACAGGTGGTACGCCAGGTATTTGTTCTATGTGGTCATTTTGCTCTTTCATCCGTTTCTGCAAAGTTAGAACCAAATTTTGTAAATCAGAGTTATTTGGTGTATCTGACCTCCCATCATGTGATTCATTTGGAGTTCCCCCGCTTCCTGAATTGGCAAGCCCCGAGCATGGATTTTCTATGGTTGCAGTATTGTTTGGGGGAGGAGTTGGCGGTGTAGTTGGAAATCCCCTAACAAAAGCTTGGAGGGCATTGTTCACATGTTCTGCGATCAATTGTTTTAAAGCATCTTGCTCGACAGTCTGCTCGTCTCCATGTTGTTCATTTGTGTGAGGTGTTGATCATTCAGGTGTTCCTTCTCGAGACTGACGTGGATATCCCTGTGGTGAAGGGATTGAAGAAGATCCCCCCTCCTGTTGGTTATTTTCGTTGACAGTTGACATGATTTGGTTGTGAGAAAGAAGGATTTGGAAAGTAAAAGATTATCAGATTTCCGGTAACGGAACCAATTTGTTTAACCAAAAAATATGATTTTTAGTCAAAGTCTAATTTTAGAAGAAATCGGGTTACTGATAACCAAATAATTTCTTACTTCCTCAGTAATTCACTTAAAAGGAAATAAAATTGACAAAAAGTAACTAAAAAGAGAGAGTAATTGACTGCACTCAATAAGCAAGAGAAAGTAAATGTCTTTTAATAGTACTCGGAACTTGTCCTTACAAATGATATTCTCTCCCCGTATATAGGAGTATATAAATATAATGTTTTCTCCTATTTATGGCAAAATCATTATGAGCATTAATGGTATTAATTGCCCATTATAATTGGTAGTCGTAACTGTCTATAAGGATTTTGTAACGATTCCGATTCCCCTTCCTCATTAATTGTAGGTTCGTGAATCTTCCCTCTTTCTAGTCTTGATTCATTATGTTCGTGCTTCTTCAACAGCTCTTTAGGTTCGAACGTTGGTTCTTTATTGTCTCGTGGGTGTTTGCCCCGTATCTCCCGTGCTTCATACATCTTTTAAATGAAATATGACAGTTGTCATTTCCTCATTGTTCCACGTATCATGCTCTGTCAGCTAAATACAATTCCCACGTGTATCACTTATTTACCACCTATACAGGATCTATATTCAGGTTCAGTTTAGTTTGTACTGTACATATGTTCATTGGTAATAAAATTCCTTTATTTACCAAAAAAAAAGAACTTTTTTAACTCCCAAAATAGTAATAGATTTTTTCATTTTTTAAAAGGATGGTTTTTATATACTCCGTCCATTCCAGTTTATGTAAACCTATTTTCTTTTTGGTCCGTTCCAAAAAGAATGACCCCTTTCTAAATTTGGAAACAGTTTAGCTTAAACTAACAATTCTACCCTTAATGAGAAGCTTTTATAATCACACAAATACTCTCGGCCCCTTTTTGACTTGTTTAGGACCACAAATTTCAAAAGTCTTTATTTTTTCTTAAACTCTATGCCCAGTCAAATAGGTTCACATAAATTGGAACGGAGGGAGTATGCTACATGTCTTAATTAACTAGAATATTACATTAATAAACCCCTCAATTATTCCCAATAAAAAAACAAGAAAAGTTCACATGCAGTATTAGTTTTAAGGTATTAGGTATGGTTGTCCAACGGGACGGGACGACATTTAGCCGGGACGGTGGCGGGACGGGACAAACGGAACGAAACAGTAGGCCCATCCCGTCCCGCTAACAAATGGGACAAGACAGGACGGACGGTAGGCCCATCCCGTCCCGCTAACAAACGGGATGGGATGGGTTCGCGGGCCTTAAGTGCCGTTTAAAACAAATTTATTTAAGCATTGAGTTTGGCAACGTCTCTGAAATATTCTTAAAAGTTCTAGTTTAAGTGCTATGAATTATTTAAGTGCTAGTTTTTTGACTTATTTAATAAACTTAAAAATTAAACGAAAATTAGGAAACAAAGTAAAGAATTATAAAATATTAAAACAAAAGACTTGTAACGAAATATTCTAGTAATTATAAATTTATAATAGAGTTATAATTTATTTATTATAATTTCAAGCCATTAAGTAACTAAGTAAGAGTGTAACACAATTCATAAAAATAATTAAACGGTTAGAGCCTTTTATTTTATTAATAAAACTTTCAAATCTCTCATATAAATATAATTCTTTTGAAGAGCACCTAATCTACGCAGCCACCTTCTAGGAATGGTTCTGTTTGAACTAGGCCTCTTAGTAGCCAATTACAAATTATCATACTAATATTTGTAAGCTCCTATATAACTTCGTTGTAACTTATCTATAATTTCTCCCGGACATTGTTCTGGAATTGGCAATGTTGATTGATGTTCCATGAGTTTCATGCCATCATAGCTCCCAATGCTAAGTATCTCATTGTATTCTTCTTCTTCCCTAGTTTCACCACCTGTTATTTCCATAGATTTATATTTATCTAATATTGATCTAACATAAGAATATATGTTAGCTTGGCAGTCTTCGAGAGATGGTTGTTCATTTTCTTGAATTGCTAAATTCTCATAAAATTTACGAAAAAGTCCATTTGCACCTCTTAATTTTAAAGATGGGTTAAGTATAGTAGAAATTAAATAAATTTGGGGAATAGGGAAAAAATACTTTTAAAATTTTGCAATCATTTTATTAATGGCCGGTGCATAAGTTGGATTAATTTTACAATCATTTCATTAAGCTAGTTGCTGTAGTTGTGTTAGCACTAAGCAGAAGCATTATCTAAGGTGATAGTTACAATTTTATCAATGAGAAAAAACATAACATGTCTTATTGTCGATACCTTTGATAAGACATGTTATATTGTTAGGGAAAAGACTCAAAGGCATCTGACTCGAGCTCTCGAATTGATTCTGGGCCAATGTTGGTTGGTTTCTGGATCATAAACATGATAGCTTTACTCTGCGTCATAGTTCGATTTGGACTAGAGCTCGAAAACGATGTCCAACTCGACATGGATCGGCCCCTCGGGTTCGAGGCTTGTTTGTTCCATCTTTGGAGTCTCAGTTCGATCGACCATCGTTCGAACTCGATCGGACATGTGAAGGCCGAAATCTATTTCGACCGTATACAAACTCAATCTATTTCGACCGTATACAAACTCAACAACGCTGCCTATCTCTCGCATACGACAATCAATATCTCTCAAATGGTGTCTCAATTCTCTTCCAAAATCATAATGTCACTGTGAATTCATTTAGTTCATAACGTCCCATACATTAGAACTTGCTTCTCGTGATTTAAAAATATCTTCAGTGTTCGGCTGTAAACAAATTTTCTGTCCCCTAAATTATCTCTATTCATTCATTTTACGCTATTTTGGACACATTTAATTTCAGAATTGATCAATAGTTTATCTTGAAAGATAAAATATATTTTATAACACGGGAGGTTATCTCACACCTATTTGCGTATTAACGGACAAATCTTCAAAGAAATTACAGCTTGACAAATACCGATCTTGATGTATGCATGAATATTGTTAACAAGTCTAATTACAAATTCCCTTGAGTTTTGTGTAACAATTTATCTCTAATGTGATTTTAAAAATTAAACTTACTACTCTATTTTCTTTGGTGACAAATCTTTATAGGTGATCAAAATTATTCAACAAAAAAAGAATAAAATTTGTAATTTGCTATTAAGTCTATATTGGATATCTTTTGTTTATTGGTTATGATCAAAGACAGTCGGTGCTTAAGGCACCCAGCATTCACGCAGGATTTGAATTAGGGCCGCAACTCAAGGAGTGTGACGTAGACAGCTTACCCTAATGCAAGCATTGGCGGCTACTTTCACGACTCGAACATGTGGCCTATAGATCACACAAAGATAATTTTACTGTTGCTCCTAGGCTCCCATTCTTCTTAGTTATGATCGTAAATTCAAAAGTAAATTCATTTTAGGTTACTAATAAGAACAAATACAAGAAAATTACCAATATAGATTTTATGAATTCATTTTTTCACCCTTTATACAACAATTATTTTCTATAATTACTTTCAACTTTGCTACGTCTCAGATTAAAAACATAATATGATTATGTCAAATTTTATGTGATAAATCAACATTGTTACTCCCAGATATAAGAGAAATTGTTCGTAATAAATAGTATAAGAGATATTGTTGTTTCCTTGACCATAACTTTATTACTTACTAGTTGTTATTGGATAAATATTTGTAATTTAGGGGGACGCAACCACATCAAGCCTAATATCAAATTGAAAATGTATGAGGTTCCATTTTCCCTTTTCCCCCCTCTCCCGATGTAACAAAAAAACTTCTTTTACTTCCTGTGCGACGTTAGATCAAGAAATTAATATATTTCATCTAAAGTAACATATATTTTTTATATGCAACCACGTTTCTATAGCGACCCGGACGGTCGTTTCGAAAGTTGTAGCCTCGTTCTCCCTTTTCTGCTCCTTTTTGTACTTCACTTTTGTTTTATGACTTATCGGGTTGGTTGATTCGGGTCCGGAGAGATTTCAGAGTGAATTTAGACACTTAGTCTCTTAATTGAAAGCTTAAGTTAGAATTGTTGACCGGATGTCGACTTATGTGTAAAGGACCTCGAATTTGAATTTTGATGGGTTCGTTAGCTCCGTTAGGTAATTTTGGACTTAGGAGCGCGTCTCGGTTGTGATTTGGAGGTCCGTAGTAGAATTATGCTTGAAATGGCGAAAGTTGAAATTTTGAAAAGTTTGATCGGGAGTGGACTTTTTGATATCGGGGTCGGATTGGATTTCCGAAAGTTGAAGTAGGTTCGTGGTGTCATTTATGACTTGTGTACAAAATTTGAGGTCAATCGGACGTGATTTGATCGGTTTCGGCGTCATTTGTAGAATTTGAAAATCTTAAGTTCTATAGGCTTGAATCCGTGTGTAATTCATATTTTTGACGTTGTTTAAAGTGATTTGAGGGTTCGACTAAGTTTGTATCGTGATTTAGGGCTTGTTGGTATGTTTGGTTGAGGTCCCGGGGGCATCAGGTTGATTTCGGGTGATTAACGGACTTGGAATGGAAGTTGAAGAATTGCTGAAGTTTGATCTGTTGCTTGTGTGATCGCACCTGCGAGGATTTTGTTCGCAAGTGGACCGTAGGTGCAGTAGTGAGGAGATTAGCAGAGTCCGCAGGTGCGATATTTTTCCCGCACTTGCGATAGCGCAGATGCGGATTAGAGGTCGCAGGTGCGGAGGTAGCTTGGTTAAGTGGTTTGCGCAGAAGCGCTCATTTTTCCGCACCAGCAAGCGTGCATGTGTTAGCCCAGGCTCCGCAGGTGCGAAAATTCCTGTCGATCATGCTAGATATCATGTTTAGCTTTATGCCTGTACTGTTGGGTCCCATAGTGGTCGTTTCTTGCTGTCACCTTACTGATTTCATTGATATTTCGTACTCAGTCATATTCAACCATTTCATATCATATCTCAATCTCTGTGGATATTTGTTGATACATCATATCATTATTTTTGGGCAAGTTTCATGACATTGTGAGCCCGTGAGTGAGGCTGGAGAGATTGATGACTGAGTGAGGCCGAGAGCTTGATTATGAGTGATAGTTATGGAATCGGGTTGCACGCCGCAGCGGTTATACTGATTTATGATAGCGTTTGGGCTGAAAGAACCCCTCCGGAGTCGTACACACCCCCAGTAGGGTGGTTTATATTATTGAGGGATAGATCATCCCTGGACGTGGATCTTATTCGAAGCACTATATATACCTGGAGATGGATCTTCTCCACGGGGTAGATTGGCCCTACTCGGTACTGGGTGACTTTTGATCATTGATGTATATATTTCGGGGTGTATCTTCCCTGGACCGTTTAGGCCATATGCAGTACCGAGTGATCGAGCATTTGGGAGCATGTGGCAATGAGGCTGTTAGCATGGTGCATCACATATAACATGTGCATTAACATGTAGAAGTAGAGGAATTTTGTGCTTCATATTGTCTAGATTTGATCTACTTTACTATTTTGAGTTATCTATTAAACTTGAAAGCATCCCTACGTTTCTGCAGTGTTATTTCTATATTATACTGTATTGGTTGAGTTCGTCAGTACCTTTTAGTCCAAAGGTTGGATTTGTTACTTAATAAATGGGTTGTACTCACGTTACACCCTGCACCTAGTATGCAGATCCAGGTGCTTTCAGTCACGACGACTGCTGATTGAGGACACAGGATGTCAGAGACTATTGAGGTAGTTGCATGGCGTTCGTAGGACTTGAATCTCCTTCATTATCTTTTTTTGTATTTCAGTTATTACTCTTAGACATTGTAGTAGACTGTGTTTTGGCATAGATGCTCATGTACTTGGTGACACCCCAATTTTGGGATATATTGTATCATATTCGGATTATTTCTGTTTCACAAATGTTTTTTTCTTAAATATTAATTGGTTTTGTCTTTATTTACAAAGTGTTTACTGTGTTAAGATGTTGAGTAGTGGCTTGCCTAGTTCCACGATAGGCTCCATCATGACGATTGGTTTTTGGTCGTGACAAGTTGGTATAAGAGCCTAGATTACATAGGTCTCACGAGTCTTGAGTAGGTTTAGTAGAGTCTTGCGGATCGGTACAGAGACGTCTGTATTTATCTTCGAGAGGCTGTCGAACCCTTAGGAAACTTCACATTCTTGAATTCTTGTCGTGCGAATCTGTTGATTCTGGTAACTAAACTTTTGTTATTCTAATCTCTCATAGATGGTGTGGACACGTACTACTAGGCAGGATGGACATCCACTAGTACCAACAGTCAGGACCGCGAGAGGCCGAGGTCGTAGTAGAGGCCGAGGTCGCGGTAGGGGCACAGCTGCAGCTCGCACAACAGCTAGGGCATCACCTGCAGATCCACCAGTTGCCCCAGTCCCGGAGCAGGTTCCAGTTGCGGGTGAGCCAGTGGGGCCAGCTCAGGCACCAGCTGTGCCTATTGTGATTCCAGGCCAAGAGGCCTCGTGGACAGGGTGGATTCAGTGGTGTTCCTTCTAGGGGTTAGTTCTACCACGGCAAGGGTCGTCCTTACATGCATGCTCAGACGGCTCACCCAGTTCACCGTGGTGTATCATCTAGCCATGGTTCACACAATTCTCAGTAGGGTCACTCATCTCGCAGTGCCCTTCCAGCTCAGGGTTTGTCTCATGCACCTTTGGCTCAAATTTCAGCTATGCTGGATCCTTCTAGAAGTTATTCTGGTGCTCAGGGCTCCCTTTAGTCCCCACTGCCATTCGCAGGGAGGGGTTGTTTTGAGTGTGGATATATGGTTCACATCAAGAGATATTGTCCCCGCTTTTTGGGAGGTCCAGCTCACCAGAGGAGTCAACCTATGACATTAGCATCCGTTACTTTACCACCCGCCCAGTCATCTCGGGGTAGGTCTTAGTCAGCTAGGGGTCGCCCTAGAGGGGGAGGCCGATCAGGGGGCGGCCAAGCCAGATTCTATGCTCTTCTCGCCAAATCGGATGCCATTGCTTCGGATGATGTGATCATAGGTATTGTCTCAGTTTTCAATAGGGATGCCTCTGTATTATTTGACCCTGGTTCCACTTATTCATATGTGTCCTCGTATGTTTTCCATTATCTGGATATGCCCCGTGAGTCTCTAGTTGCATCTGTTCATGTATCGTCGGTGGGCGATACTATTGTTGTGGACCGTGTATACCGGTCATGTGTAGCGACTGTTGAGGGATTGGATACTAGAGTGGACCTCTTGTTGCTTAGTATGGTTGATGTTGATGTGATCTTGGGTATGGACTGGTTGTCTCCATATCATGCTATTTTGAATTGTCACGCCAAGACCGTGACGTTGGCGATGCCGGGGTTGCCACAGATTGAGTGTCGAGGTTCTCTAGACTATGTTCCTAGTAGAGTGATTTCATACTTGAAGGCTCAGCGGGTAGTTGAGAAAGGTTGTCTATCTTTTTTGGCCTTTGTGAGGGATGTTAGTGTAGATACACCTACTATTGATTATGTTCCGGTAGTGCGAGATTTTCCGGATGTGTTTTCTGCAGACCTACCAAGCATGCCGCCTGACAGGGATATTGATTTTGATATTGACTTGGTATCGGGCACTCAGCCCATTTCTATTCCACCATATCGTATGGCTCCAGCTGAATTGAAGGAATTGAAGGAGAAACTTTAAAAACTCCTTAATAAGGGGTTTATTCAGCCTAGCGTGTCACCTTGGGGTGCACCGGTTCTATTTGTGAAGAAGAAAGACGGTACTATGAGAATGTACATTGATTATAGGCAGTTGAACAAAGTCCCAATCAAGAACAAGTATCCTTTGCCGCGTATTGATGGGAAAAATTCAAGAAAATTTAGGAGCCATTTAACTCTTCACCGGCCTTGTCTAAGGCTATAAACTTATCCTCCACTGTAGAGTGGTCAATGCACGTTTGTTTGGACGATTTCCAAGACATCGCTCCTACACTGACTGTTTAGCATCGGTTGAACCGGTGATCTAATTTGCATCACTATACCTCTCTATTATCGCGGGATACTTATTGTTTACACTCATTAATTTTGAAACCATTTGACACTATTATTTGGTCAACTTTCAGATGTCATTGTTTGGGTGCTTATTTTAGTCAATAAAGAGACTTAATACGTCTGCACATCTTATTTTCTTTTTCAGCAACCACAAAACCTTGGTTGTTCCATGTGTATTTTTTGTTCTTTCCAAATAACAATTTTAAAAAGTTGTCTTCACATCCATTTGAAGGATTCCAAGACCGTATACTATAGCGAATGCTACTAGCATTCACATGTACGTAGTACTCGTAACCGATGAGTATATGCCAAAATAGTCAAGGCCTTCTCGTGTCTACACTCTTTGACAACAAGTCTTATACATATCAATAGTGCCATCATCCTTTATTTTCCTATTGAAAATCCATTTTGAATCGAACTAACTCCTAAGTATGGTTATTTAATATGGATTTTATTTTACTATTGACTTCTTCTTTCCGAGGAAGACATAACTTCTTTCAAAGTTTGAAGCTCATTTTCCAACAAGAATGTCAGAAAATCTAATCCAATGGAAGTAGTTATCCTTTGACGTTTACTACCTGTTGGATTCACCTCATTAGGATACTTTCCGTTGCTTCTTCCCGAGGTCACTTAGATATTTTACTAGATGACCTATATTCCTTTTTAACAGATAAATATTCTTAAAGAATTTAGCATTATCTGATTCGATTACCGTATTAATATGAATGTCGGGATTTTCTGATTTATGAACCAGAAAATGATATGCTTTACTATTTATTTCATATCCTATGAAAACACAATCAATAATTTTCAGTTCGATCTTTACCCTTTTGGGTTTAGGAACTTGCAATTTAGCCAAGCACTCCCACACTTTAAAATATTTAAGTTAGGCTTTCTTCCATTCCATTTTTCATATGGAATGGATTGCGTCTTGCTATGGGGAACTCGACTGAGTATTCGGTTACCTGTAAGAATAGCTTCCCCCACAAGTTCTGGGGTAAAATAGAACTTATCAACAAGTCATTCATCATCTCCTTTAACGTTCTATTATTTCTTTCTGCAATTCTATTAAATTGCGGTGACTAAGGGGTTGTCGTTTGATGAATAATACCATATTCCAAACATATTTCTTCAAAACGAGATTCATATTCACTGTCCCTATTACTTTTTAGAGCCAACCACATGGACTCTTGTTTGTATCACGACAGAGCCAGAATTAATAAACGGTGAAGTTTTTAATCTTCAAACCGACTAATATCTGATCCAACTAGATTTAGTAAACAGTGAAGTTTTTAATCTTCAAACCGAGTAATATATGATACAACCAGATTTAATAAATGATGAAGTTTTTAATCTTCAAACCGAGCAATAAATCGGAGTAAAAATCACTAAAATTGTAATCTCCAAAACGAGTAGAAAGTCACTTAGACTTTAATCTCCGACAAATGAGTAGAAAGTCACGAAGACTTTAATCTCAACGAACGAGAAGAGAATTACACAGATTTTAATCTTGAAATAGGAATAGAAAATCACAAAGATTTTAATCTCCATAACGGGAGTAGAAAATCACGAAAATTCAACTTTCGACTTATCAATGGCATTGATTTGATCACTTTTACATTATCAAAGTCAAAGCAAAAAGCCACTGCCGCAGCCTTTCTTCAATCATGGAATTATGGATCAGATTCAATCCGCCTGATCTTTTATAGTTGTTGCCTATTACTTGCTTTCAACAAACTTGAGAACTCCAATAAGAACTCTATGAAACTTATTGTAAATGGCCAACAGTTTTCAGATTGACCTTAATCGACATATATCCTGTACAAATTAGAGCGAACATGTCGCTGAGGCATAAAATTTATTTATAGTGCGCCTGGCGCTCGCGCTTGGCGTGGTCTCATGAACCGCAACAACGCACACTGACCACCACTGTGATTCATAATTCTCCTTGGTGTAGCCGTGTGTTTTTACTTCACAGAGCACTGCATTAGGTGTTGCTACTTCATGTAGTGATCTACTGGATTTGGAACCAATCGACATCGAGATCCAACTTTCACTAGCTAATGTCGCAAGCGCAATTTCTGTTCCGTTTCTTTTTCTTTTAGAGCAAATGTATCCTTTCTTTATTTCTCAAAACCAAACCTTGAGAAAATAGAGAGTGATCAGCTGTACTCTTATGGACCAAAACTGGACAAAGCCAATTTCTCTTTATAGCACAGATCTTGGCTAATTCTTTGTACGTATAAATCTGGGTATTGAGGTGGCGGTGTTGGTCGTGGAGTGCAACTACAGCACTGAAGCAGGTTCTATAATTTCTCAAGTTTTTAACAATGAACTTGCATATTTTGATCACAGTTTCACTGGTCAACCACCATAGAAGTCACAACATCCTCTAATTGGTCCAAATCTCACACTATTCGGCAGAAAGCAATACAACTAGTTGCCATATTTCTATCCAGCATGTCATTGAATTGATAAAGGAAGAATTTCTTAATTCCTTTCTTGCCAATCTGGCGCCCGCTATGGGCCTTTCTCTCACAGTTTTCGTGTATCAGTAAAGGAACCGTCATCCTTGCTTCTGCGAATCGGTGTTAGTAGTACTAGTTCTACTAACCTTCGAACACAGATGGAAAATTATTATATTCCTTAAAGATTGTTATTAATCTGTGTTTGAAACCAGAAAATCAGACAAGTAAACAAACGTTAATTCCATAATTGAAAAACAAATTTCGAGCCCACAAGTTTCTTGTATGTCCTTAAGGAATTTAACCCCTCACTGTTGCCCAAGGTTATGGATTACTTCTTCCCAGAATAGATCGGAATAACTATTCTGTAATACTGGCAATCAAAATCCTCACTCTCGCCCAAGGTTATGGATTACTTCTTCTCAGGATAGATCGGAATAACTATTCTGTAATAGTGGCAATCAAAATTACAGAACTTCAGGGAACTCAACAAACGGAGCAAATCACACTTGACACTTATATTTATTTGAAAAATAATGCAACAATGTAGAAAAGATGGGAGAAATTTTCAGATTTTTTATATCTAAAAAATGAGGCCAGACCTTTAAATTTATAGACAAAAGAAGTGTGAGATAGAGATGTGCAATCCAAAAGGTGTCTTTTTCATTTCCCATTCACACCATTTATAGAAAAACCCTAACAACTATATCATAAAGAATATTCATACTACTGTTTTCTTTAGATTCTGTAATATTTTTTAAACCGAAGTAAAGCCACACACAAAAACAAAAAGGCAATTACTATAAATCTAACGATTGTTCCCTCTCAAAAATGACGGGGCTGTAAAATTGACGAACTTAAATTCAAAGGAAAACGTGAGAAAATTTATAAGAACTTGGAAAAAGAAACAAAAACTACATAATTCGAGAACTAACTGAAACTGTATTACTAGACTTTTTCTTGTTTTTACATTAAGGCGTTAAACATTGATATCGTCTGAACAATCTACGTTTGTGCTATTTATTTTAATATAATGTGTGTACCGTACTTTGATATTCTCGTAAAGATTAAACAAAAGAGAAACAAAGACAAATAAATAACTAAGAACTGACTGAAACAGACATACTTTATCACAAATATCACTTGAGCGTAGGATTTCAATTCCACTACATGTTTTATCCTCTTTTATCAAATCATCTAACTAGAATGAACAATCCACCATTTCTAAATAGCAAACTTCACAATCTTCTAGGAAAAAACATTAAAGATGTTTTTCTTAGATGAAAAACCAAAACTAAAGACAGAAAATTTAAGGAGGTTCAGTACACAATTAGGGAATTGTCTCAGTCCCATCAAAGATACCTATGATAAAACATAGGAGTATTGTATTTCCCAAGTTCAGCTTCTTCTTTCAGATAAGGAACACGTGTCATCATGGTGATAAGTAACTCGTCAAGGTCATCACCTCCCACAATCTTTTTCATGTGCAAATCAAGTTCTCTTATTCTCTCTCTCAGTTTGTCCAATTCCTTGCAAATTGCTTGTTTCCTTTCAATCTCATTGGACGAGGTTGATGACGAGGCCATTTCCTATTTTGAGATCTAAAAGACACACAGTTAATAACTGGAAAAAAAAAAGGAAATTTATTAGTTACTATACCATGTTCTAATTAATAAGCAAAAGTAAAGCCAACACTCACCAAGATGAAGATTCAACTGTAAATAACAAAAATTAATGATTAAAACCTTGGATATTTATATAATTTTATGGTCTTAACTTCATAGTATAATTATTAACTACTTACCATAACAAATTAAATTCGAAAGTTCAAAATTGAGAAGAAAGGAAAGAATTTAGATTAAGATAATGTACATTTACTAAGTCCCCTTTATTTTTTTGGTTGAAAATCTTAATCAGATTTTCTAGTAAAAACAACTAGCTAGAGCTATATTGTTTTTACTAACTAGCCCTATTTGTTTTCACTTAATGGATATGTTTTATGTCTTATTGAATTTATTCTATTTTTAACCGATACTAGTACCGGTACCTGCGCGATGCGCAGCCGTTATTGAAGAATATTAATTAGATCAAAGAATGACCTGATTTGTTCGAGCAAATTAGGTTATACGTTTTAACAAAAATTATAATTGTCGTCTTATCTCGCTTTTACTACCCAATAATAAAGTTTATACGTATTATATTTAAAAATAATCATATAATCATCAATAACTTTTGGATAAAACTTAAAACTCAAATATCATAATTATATGATTTGTGCTACAGTCAATCTGAAAGTATAACATGATTCTAACAAATCTAAAATCTTCTTTATTTACTATTTTTCTAACTTTATTTGTTATTTGTTCATCATTAAATCTTCAATAGGCCTTCCTGCTTGTAACTCGTGATGAAGATCATAAAGTGGTTCATTTTGAAAATACATATTTATTTAAAAATAGGCCCACATGAGATATTGATTCGTCTTAACCTTTAATAATGACAATAGAATAATGTGACAAAGAATTGAATGCGCTTGGATTTAGAAAATGTTTTGACTCGGAGGGAGTCAACATTATTGTTGGGATGATTGTCACGATCTTAATTTTCCTCCGTAGGATGTTGTAACAGCACCTATTCTCTATAATTAGGTAAGCCTAATAAACATGCGGAAAAACTGAAATGATAATTTAAATGTCAAAAACATGAACAACTATATGAAATAAAATCTACAACTCAACATGTACATCTCCTAAAACCCGGTGAAAATATAAGTCACAAGCTCTAGATATAGTACTGAACACTCCTATACATCACTATCGATAAAGATGTAAAGAAAGAAAAAAAGAACAGTGTAGAAGAAGACTCCGAGGCATGCGGATGCGGGCATGTGTACCTTGAAGTCTCCAAAGCAAGCAACTCAACGCGCTAATACTGAGGCTGATAGGATATACCTGGATCTGCACAAAACATGTGCAGAAGCATAGCATGAGTACACCACAACGATACCCAGTAACTGCCAAGCCTAACCTCGGTGACGAGGTCAGGTCAAGGCTCTACTGGAGAGAATAAGAAACAAGATAGAAGATAAAATGATATAATGAAAAGGACAGGTAAGTGAAACAATAAAGAATTTACAGGAAGTAACAATACGGAATCAAGGAAAAGTTAATACAACACGAAAGAAAAATAAGAATTTTACACGTTAAGGAAATAACAATCAAGCAATAAAGCAAATGAATAAGATCAACAGGAGCACTCCCGAGGTACCGCCTCGCAGTCCCAAACCATAAAGGTAACTCACAGTCCTTTCCTTATATCACCGCGTGAGCTTTTATATTTTGTTTTGAAAATTATTTTTTCGAAATAGCACCCCGCGTTTTAGCCTACCTTATCACACCGCATGGCTTCGAGTAGTTTTCCTACTAGCCACGCGTATCAACGCCCGCCTTATCTCACCACATGCATATCAACAACAAGACCTTATACCATTGTATGCGTATCAATAATCACAACGGCATGACAGAAACCTCATGCAAATAATAACAACAGCACGACATAAATCTCGTGCAACAACAAAATAATAGCCTCAATAATAACACGAAACACCAATGCACAACAACTAAATAAAATGAAATTTCACAACTTACACCTTCCCTCAATAGAAACCACGGCCTTTGCAACTCAACACCAAACTCAACAGCAAGATATTTCAAGAATAGCAAGTTTCAAGTAAAGAATTTTCACCATTAAATAATGAATATGGAATTAAGAAGGCAAGTAATTCAACTAAACATGTTGCAAATAAGAGCTAAAACAGGTAGGCATGTGAAATTAGGCTAAACATGATGACTATAACATGCTAAAGTAACCCAACTAAGGCATGAAAGGGAAACTATGTAGCAAAAACTGAAATTTTAACATTTAGCATGTGCACGCACTCGTCACCTTGCGTACTCGGCCTCAACATATCACAATTATCAAAATAATTCCTCGAACATTTGCCTTAAACAGAGATCTCATAGTCCAAATTATAAATATGAAATAAATCCTCGATTTTGAAACGTAAGTATGCTGCCCGGTTATTTTCCCGGCTCAAATTAACCCTTCGCGATCGCGTAAAAGCACTCGCGAACGCGGATAACAACACTGCCTCAACACCACGTTCGCATCATAGGCTATGCGATCTCGTAGCATGACTGCTTCAGCCCCATCTTTGCCAATGTTTCTTCACGAACGCGAACTCCACCACGCGTTCGCGATTAACTGCAAGCCAAATCTCTGTGATCACATCCCTCTCTCTACGAACGCGTAAAGTAAAAACCATTAGTCCATAAACAAACCCTTCGCGAACGCGGTCCAAACCACATGATCGCATAGAAGGAAATCAAAAGCACAGATTCAGTAACACCTCAACGATCCGAAATACGCGGAACATGATGTGAATCACATGAGGCCCCCAGGACCTCAACCAAACATATCAACACGTCCTAAAACATGGTACGAACTTAGTCGAGGTATTAAATCACATCCAACAACATCAAAAATACGAATCCCACCCCAATTCAAGCCTAAGGAACTTATAAATTTTTAAACTCTACATTCGATGAAGAACCCTATCAAATCAAGTCCAATTGACCTCAAATTTGGCAAACAAGTCATAATTGACATTATAGACCTATTTCAACTTCTAAAATCGAAGTCCGACCCCGATATTAAAAAGTCCACTCCCCGTCAAACTTCCCAAAATTTTCCAACTTTTGCCAATTAATGCCAAAACGACCTGTGGACCTCCAAAACATCAATGTCCTGACACGCTCCTAATACCACAATTACCCTACGGAGCTATTGAAATTATCAAAGCTCTATTCTGGAGTCGTCTTCATAAAAGTCCAACTACTGTCGACTTCTACGGCTTAAACTTCTATTGTAGGGACTATGTGTCCTATTTTACTCCGAAATTCACCCTAAACAAAAACCAAACATCTCGGCAAGTCACGTAACCTCAATATAACACAGAGAAGGCAACAAATAAGGGACCAAGGCTAATACACTCAAAACGACTGGCCGGGTCATTACATCCTCCCTTTCTAAAAACAAATATTCGTCCTCGAACGAGTATAGAGATATACCTGAAGTGGTGAAAAGATGAGGATAACGGCTATGCATATCATGCTCGGTCTCCCAAGTTGCATCCTCGACTGGCTGACCCCTCCACTAAACCTTCACTGAAGCAATGTTCTTCGACCTCCACTTTCGAACCTACCTGTCCATAATGGACACCGGCTCCTCAACATAAGACAAATCCTTGTCCAACTGCATTGAGTTGAAATCCAACATATGAGACCGATCGACGTGATACTTTTTGAGCACAGAAACATGGAACACTGGATGAACTACAGCAAGACTAGTTGGTAGTGCAATTCTGTAAGCCACCTCTCTAATCCTCTCAAGAATCTCGAAAGGCCCGATATACCTAGGGCTCAACTTGCCCTTCTTCCTGAATCTCATAACACCCTTCATAGGCGAAACCCGAAGCAAGACCCGCTCCCCAACCATGAATGTAACATCGCAAACCTTTCGATATGCATAACTCTTCTATGTGGATTGGGTTGTATGAAGTCGATCCTGAATCAATTTAACCTTTTCCAAAGCATCCTGAACCAAGTCTGTACCCAATAGACTAGCCTCGACCGACTCAAACCAACCCACTGGGGACCGACACCGTCTACCATATAGGGGCCATCTGAATGCTCGACTGATAACTGTTGTTATAGGCAAACTTCGCAAGCGAAAATAACTGATCCCAAGAACCGCCAAATTCCATCACACATGCACGGAGCATATCCTCCAATATCTGAATAGTGCGCTCGGACTGCCCATCCGTCTGAGGGTGAAATGGTGTACTCAACTCAACCCGAGTACCTAAATCATGTTGTACAGCTCTCCAGAACCGCAATGTAAAATGCATACCCTGGTCAGAGATGATAGATACCGGCACGCCATGAAGTCTCACAATCTAGCGAATATAAACATAAGCCAGCTACTCTGAAGAGTGAGTAGTCACCACTGGAATGAAATGAGATGACTTGGTCATTCTATCCACAATCACTCAAACTGCAACTAACTTCCTCTGAGTCCGTGGGAGTCCAACAACAAAATCCATAGTGATCCGCTCCCAAATCCACTCTGGGATCTCTAACCTCTGAAGTAATCCACCTGGCCGCTGATGCTCATACTTCACCTGCTGACAATTTAGGCACCGAGCTACATACTCCAATATTTCCCTCTTTATTCTCCCCCACCAATAATGTTGCCTCAGATCATGATACATCTTCGCAACACCTGGATGAATGGAGTACCGTGAACTATGAACCTCTTGGAGAATCATCTCACACAAGCCATCAATATTGGACACACATAGCCTACCCTGCATCCGTAATACACCGTCATCTCCAATAGTGACACCTTAGCATCACTGTGTTGAACTGTGTCCTTGAGGAAAAGAAGATGGGGGTCGTCATACTGACACTCTTTGATACGATCATAAAGAGAAGACCGAGACACCACACAAGCCAAAACTCGGATCGACTCAGAAATAACAATCTAACAAACTGGTTGGCCAATGCCTAAACATCCTAGGCTAATGGCCTCTCTACTACTAATAGATATGTTAAGCTTCCCAAACTCTCCGCCTTGCGACTCAAGGCATCGACCACCATAATGGCCTTCCCAGAATGATATAGAATGGTGATATCATAGTCCTTAAGCAACTCTAACATCCTCCGCTACTGCAAGTTAAGATCTTTCTATTTGAACATATACTGTAGACTCCGGTGATCAGTGTAGATATCGCAAGGGACACCGTACAAATAGTGTCGCCAGATCTTCAAGGCATGAACAATAGCTGCTAACTCGAGGTCGTGGACATGGTAGTTCTTCTCATGCACCTTCAGTTGTCTAGACGTGTAAGCAATCACCCTACCGTCCTGCATCAACACCGCGCCAAGACCAATACACGATGTATCATAGGACATAGTATAAGACCCCAAACCCGAAGGCAACACCAACACTAAGACTATGGTCAAATCTGTCTTGAGCTTTTGAAATCTCTCCTCACACTCCTCGGTCCACCTAAATGGAGCACCCTTCTGGGTCAATCTGGTCATAGGTGCTATAATAGACGAGAAACCATCTGCAAATCGACGGTAATATCCCTCCAAACCAAGAAAACTCTGGATATCCGTAGCTGAAGATGGTCTGGCCAACTCTGCACTACTTCAATCTTCTTTGGATCCACATTGATCCCCTAACTCGACACTACATGACCCAAAAATTTCACCAAATCAAGCCAGAATTCACACTTTAAATATTTTGCATACAACTTCTTTTCTCTCAAGGTTTGAAGCACAATCCTCAGGTGCTGCTCAAGATCCTCCCGACTCTGGGAGTACACCAGAATGTCATCAATAAACATAATGATGAAGGAGTAAAAATAGGGATGAAATATATTGTTCATCAAGTGCATGAATGTTGTGGGGGGTTGGTCAGCCCAAACGATATCACTGGGAACTCGTCATGACCATACTGAGTCCTGAAGGCAGTCTTCCGAATATCTGGCTCCCGAATATTCAATTGATGATAGCCTAAACACAAGTCAATCTTAGAGAACACTCTGGCACCCTGTAGCTGATCAAATAGGTCATCAATACGTGGCAATATATACATATTCTTCACTGTAACCTTGTTCAACTGGCGATAATCAATACACATGCGCATAGAACCATCCTTCTTCTTTATTAACAAGATTGGAGCACCCTAAGGCGATACATTAGGCCGAATGAAGCCCTTATAAAGCAACTATTACAACTGCTCCTTTAACTCTTTCTACTCTGTTGGGGCTATACGATAGGGTGGAACAGAAATGGGCTGAGTGCCCGCTAACAAATCAATGGCAAAATCTACATCCATGTCGGGCGACATGCCCGGAAGTTCCGTCGAAAATACATCTGGATAATCCCTCACTCAGAACTGACTCCATGGTAGGAGTATCAACACTAACATCCCTCACGAAAGCTAAATAAGCACTATACTCCTTCTCAACCATACGATGAGCCTTTAGAAATAAGATAACTCTGCTAGCAACATAATCTAAAGCACCTCTCCACTCTATTCGTGGTAATCATGGCATAGCCAGCGTCACGGTCTTAGCGTGACAATAGAGAATGGAATGATAGGGCGACAACTAATCCATGCGCAAAATAATATCACAATATACCATACTGAGCAACAATAAATCGGCTCTGGTCTCAAAACCACCAAGAACAACTAAACACGACCAATACACGTGGTCAACAATAATAGAAACTCCCACAGGTGTGGATACATCGACAGGTGAACTCAAAGAATCATGGGATACACCCAAATATAGAGCAAAATAAGATGACACATAGGAATAAGTGGATACTGGATCAAATAAGATTGATTCATTTCTATGACAGAATGGAACAATACATGTGATGACTGAGTCGGATGCAACTGCCTCCGTCCTAGTAGGAAGAACATAATATCTGGCCTGGCGTCCCCCTTTAGGGTGACCTCTACCTACCCGACTTCCACCTCTAGCTGGTTGTGCAAGTGGGGTGGCAAATGGTGCGGCAACCATGGAATAAGAAGCGTGAGGACCTAGTGGAATAAGTGCAACCTGAGTAGTCTATGGAGGTGCACCCCTCCTGAGTTTGGGGCAATCCCTCACCATGTGATGAATGTCACCACACTCAAAAGGCTGGACTGACCGCTAAAAGCACCCCGTGCAGGAGGTGCACTAGATAATGGCGGTGCATAATAGGGAGCTTGAGGCCTACGAGTGGCCGAAAAGCCGCTGGAAGCTGGAAGTGCCGAATGAACAGGGCGACTCACATAGCCCCTACCATAATGAGCTGCTACTAGGGCACGGGTACCACTATATGTGCAAGAATATCGAGACCTCTTGGCCTCCCTATCCTCTCTCTCCTGAGTCAACATACCCTCCAATCTTCAAGCGATCCCCACGACCTACTGGTATGCGATGTCCATCTCCAACTCTCGGGCCATGCTAAATCTAATACTGGGGTTGAGCCCCTTGATAAATTGATGGACCCGCTCTCTAATAGTAGCAACCCAAGGTTGGTGCATGCTTGGCCAAATTATTGAACCGGATTGCATACTCTGACATGGTCATAGAACCCTAGCGCAACTGCTCAAACTCTGCACGTCATGCATCTCTGAGACTCTAGGAAACATACTCCCTCAATAATATATATGAGAATTGAGTTGAAGTGAGTGAAGCTACCGCGGCCGGACTACCCAACTCATATGCTCACCACCACTGATAAGCCACTCCCTTAAGCTGGAACGTAGTGAAAGCAACCCCACTATACTCCGCAATACCCATAGTATGGAGGATACAGTGGCAATCCTCAAGCAAATCATGGGCATCCTCTGACGCCAAGCCACTCAAAGTAGGAGGTTGGTACTTCCTATACCTCTCGACCCTGAGTTGCTCCCCCTTAGAAACTGTAGCCCTAACCTCGGGCTGGACTGGGTCTACCGGCTGCACTGGTGTGACCTGGTCAACCTGGACCTACTGCTCTTTATGGGAGTGTTGTGCACCACACTTACAAGTAGTAGGCTACATGGAATTTAGGACTGTCACTCTTTCTTTTTACTCTAGATCGTGTGATAGAGCTCAGTTGTAAGAACTCAATTTCCTAAACTCTATCTTATTCATAATATGACGATGCCTACATCCAGAAAGATGGCTGGTAAGAGATGTAGTTGTGGAAGAGTTGAGTCAGAGGAACTCGATTTTTGCTTCATGCTTATGATGGGTAAATATGAGGTATTCAGCAGATCATATGCTTACTAAGATGTGTAAGCTTCTTGATAAGGATCCTTAAGGAAAGAATGTCTATCCACTCTTACGGTAAAAAGATATAAGAGAATCGGAAGGTAGACATAAGTTTCAGCAAGTAAAAGAAGCAAGGTGAAGAAGGATACGAGGTACCTAGTTAATGAAGATTAACAATATTTACAATTTAAGTAGAGAAAAATAAGCATTTTGAGTTATCTTCAATTGTAACAGAGTATGTACAATTAGTCACACCCATCTCAGTTATGCTCTATGGGAGCCAATAGATATAGTTTAAGAGAAGGACGGGATATCAAGATTCAGCTGGGGTTACAGTAACCCAAAATGATGGATGGATTGTTAGCGTTAGCTGACATTTTCGAAGGATATTACAAACTTGGTAATAATTCTTCTTGTGAGACACCCAGATGGTGCATTCTAGAATAATACAGTTAGATATGAATATTAGAGTGTTCAAAAAAATGTTTTTACAAAGACATGTACTGGAATCCTGGAAGGGAAATATTACCTTACTATGGCTCCCGTTCTTAGTAGAGAGAATGTTAGGCAACCCGAAGAGCCAGTGGATGGAGCAAGGGGAGCTAGAAGCAGAAGAATGTCTTGTTGAAGTGTTCAAAATAAAGTGATAGACAAAAATATTAGTAGGGAAATAAGAAGTGAGTTAAGAAAGCATTATGAGTAAGATGTGATACATGGATGACAACGGTAGATAAAAAAAATGATGACAGTATTACAGAGTCTATAGTCAAGTTAAGGAATATACGAGAGGTGACAGGCCCTGAGACCACAAAAGAGTATAAGCCATACAGTCATATCCTCATTTCGAGAAATAAGTTCATGACTCTAGCGCGACTACCAGAAGGAACAGTTAGACCCCAGAATAATAGAAATCAGTATGGATTGGTGAACAAGATAAACTAAACATGAATTAGGGGCTGAGTGATTTGATAATAGTCGGCATCATGAGAATTTCAGAGATTGCGTCCCGACGATAATAGAATGCCGACAGAAGAATAAGGTTTAAAGGTCATTCAGGAAGACGCTTCCCTAAAGCAAGCAATGGGAGCAAAGTTAAGCTTAAGGCACTATATGTGCCAGTTACACTAGGTGTCTCCCTCGTGAGCAAGGAATAATTTTATCCTTGGTACAAAAGGATTACTGCGAGGCGAGTAAGGGTCATCGATGATGTGAAAAGACGCCAAATATGAAGAGGTAAAACATCTATACATAGATCATTGTAGCACTAAATCTTAGTACTCTCCTAAAGGGGGGAATATGGTGTTATGTGGCATTAAGTCAGAATTAAGTGGTTCTAGTAACTATGGAATGGTAAAGGAAGAACGCGATAAAAATGAGAAAGGGATGAGATTTCACTTATTCAAATCCTACCGATATGCTACGATTCCAGAACATTATGCAAACGCGACGTCAAGGAGAGGAAGTAAGGGTTCCTACCGGAGATGTTATTGATAGATAATGAGCCAGTGCGAGACATAAGTTAAGACAAAGGAAATAACCCAAGAAAGATGGAATATTGATATGAGAATGGGCCAACGAGTAGTTAGTAATTGATTCAGGAAGAGCCTAGTTATGGCTAGACAAGTGGATACAGACAAATCAACAGATCGAGTAAGATAAACATAGTGAACCCCAACATGGGGAATTGAGTCTCGGAAATATGACATCGTGACCCTTGAGAAATATTCAGATAGGAGTTGGGGTAGTTAAAGGTACCGTATGAGTGTTACGGAGATAAAAGAGAGTGCCACTGGGAAGACAATCAAATTATCAGCTCAGAATCAACCCTACAAGTACAAGGGCGTGGACATAAGTAACTACGAATAATTATAGTTGTGGAAGGACATTAACAATTCCGTCAAGTATACGATGTAATAAGATCGTAGCTTTACAAGAGTCATAGGGTCCTCCCTAACTACTTCAATGAAAGACTAGCTGAGGAAATAAGGAAGAAGGCTTCAACCTAAACATAGTAACTTGAAGAATAAATGGTCTTGTAATAGTAGTCTCACTACAACATTGTATGCACTTCATAAGAAAGTGGTCTGGCACCTATCGTGGCTAATGAGCAGGAAGTGAAACCAAAAGTAATGGTCGACATCATATGAGTTGCACAAAAAAGATTTCGGCATGCGTGGGAACTAAGATAAGCTAAGTATGCACGCAACAAGGGGGCAAAAAGACCACAAAAAATAATTGCTTACGTTTAAAGAAAGCTGAGATGGAACGAAAGGAAATATTCGATCAATGATCCAGAGTTAGTTACATTATGAACGCACTTAAGATTTCAGATTATTATCCATGAGCATATATATTGACATTCATATAGCCGTAGAAGACTCTGGTATAAGTTAAAAGAAAGAATTGAGCCTAGGGCATAAACAAAGGATTGAATTGTTAGATTATGGTATCACGGATATTCCATAGCGTCCATGAAAGGCTAAAGTAATAACTAATACCAGGAGCCGTAGATCGGAAGATATCTTAGCCTACATAAATGCTAATTAGAAGGAAGAGGAAACTAAAGAGTTACATCAACTAAGTAAATCAGGAGTCTGATTATTGGACCTAGAAAATTATAGAAATCGTGATTGAGAACATTGCAGAATCACTCTTAATATCAGAGGTATAGGAGAGATAGTACAACAACCATATTCTATAACGACTCTACGATAAAGCCAGTTAGAAGAGTACCAGCCTCATAAGAAGTTAGTATGAAGCTCCCACCGAATTGTGTAGGCACCAGAGGTGCAAATATTATAATAGAGCTTCAAGTCGAGGAGGAGAATTATACCTATGTGGAAGGGAAGTTATGAAATGAATAGAAGAAGTGAAGCGATATCTTAAGGTAAGTGAGGTAAAGGTGAACAACGTACGAGATACTCAAGTGCAGAAGATTGTGAATAATCCATACTTCAAATAGAGGGCTAGAAGCGTTGGGATTTAGTATCCAGGAAGGATAACAATGTCATTAGTGGCATATCTTCCATCCTATGTTTTCTAGGTATCGAAAGGTCTAGTTAAAAAAGTAAAGAAGAGTTTGAGACAATGTGATGTCTCACTTGATGTCCCAGAATAACATAAGGAAATCTAGGGTGCAAGCAAGTTGAAGGAAAGTTGCGACTAGTATAAATGAATATGTGTAGGTCGCAAGCTAAAGTATGGTAAAGCGACAAGGTTTTAGGAAGACATGAGTAAGGATAAGAAAGGGCGAGTGAAAAGGTGATGAGAATGGATAATTCCTCATGATTAAGCCCATGAAAACAAGAGAGCTAATGGTTTCTCTAAGTTATAGAAAGCTCAGTATAGCGTGAATGAACTCAAAGGAGTCTAAGACTAGTAGCATTCAGAAGAAATGGAATGCAGCCCTAGTAGTAGAATGAAGGTGTAATTGTGATAGATGAAGGTTGACGTTTGGGACTTCGATTGAGTAATAATTTCATGAATTGTACAGGATTAAAATACCATGTAAGGTAAATCACATTGGGATGCTATGTAATACGATTATGAAAGTATAGTATCGTATCCCCCCCAGGTGGATCAGGAAAATCACTTCAAATGTACCACGATGCAACGTGAGCCCTAGTGATTACGTAAGAGGTTTCAAGTTATCAGTGGTAGATTGTAGATCAATATTTAGGTTAATCAACAATGAATAAACAAAAGTCACAAAGTATGAGATGATATTAGGCTGTCATTTTTAAGATGATCAGTAACGAGGAAGCATTAAAGGACTTAGATTTATACATATGGGATAAGCAACGAAAGTAACCTGGCGTTTGGTAGCATATCTCAGTAACAATAAATCGAGGTAAGAGTTATGGTATAGTATGACCTACGTAGATGCAGTAAAGTCATGCAGATAGATAACCAGGCATATGAAATAAGATATAGCAATATTCGTAAGTTCGACAAAGTACCGAGCGAAGAATTTCAGTATACCTATAGATGCCCAGAGGGACATCTTGTCAAGCTCTGTATATGTTTACCAAGTGAGGCCTAGAGATTGACTAAAAACTGGAGGAAAACAAAGGAGAGAAGAATCGCATAGGCGCACTTACGAGGTTAGAGTCGTACAGGCTGCATAATAAAAAGTAGCAAGAGTTACGAGATTGGAAGAATTTCGATCACAGGCCGTGGTATGAGAAAGAGGCCTAAAGGGGGGAATGCCCTGGCCTTTGGATTTATTCATAGAACAGTTGCTTAGATGGCAAAGAGAGTACTAAAGTATTCGCAAGAGCTATGGGTTATGAGAATGATAAGTGCATTAGTCAACATTCGAGGACGAATATTCCAAAGGGGGGAATGATGTTATACCCCATATTTTCGTACGTGGATGTACGCCATAAGTAAATTGATATAAGCTCGGAAATGAGATGTTACATTCTGCATTTTCGTACGTCAAAGTTTTATCATAAGCTAATCGACGTAAGTTTGGGAAGGGAGATTATTTTGGGATTATAAGTATTACGCTATTTCAAAAAAGTGATAAGTAAATTCGTGAAGGTAAGTTTCGTCGAAGTTTGACATTTTAGGATAAAATACGGTCTAAACTATGATACCCGGTATTTATGGACTTATGCCATACAAGGTACTACATGACCATGATAATGAGGTGTATAAGGTATGTTAAAAGTGAGTACTATTTTAAGTAATTTGAGATAATTCTTAATTATGTGGGTAATTAGTTAATTATTGATTAATAGATAATTAACAAGTTAACCCTGAGATTGATGGATAATTAATGAAGATTATTGGATAAGCTTAACGTGTCAATGTGGCAGCAAGGGAAATGGGATTCGAAAGCTAATTAGTGACTCTTTACTTACATTATTAGGTGGCACCTTTAGAGGGACTATTGGCTAAGCCATAAAAGACTCTCAAATTCACAAAAAAAGACTTTTTTAATGTATGGAATAGAGATGCTTACATCCCATCTCTAAGTAACAATCTTCAGCAAGATTTCATCAAAGAACATATATGAAAGTAACGTGAGTTACTTCAACAAGAATTCATACGAGACTTCTTAGCATAATAGCAATGGGATTTTGTGATTCTAAGGGAGTACGGTGCAATTATTCTCAAGAATATCATACGGATTTTTTCCTACTTCAATCCGCCATTACGTGTTGTCGCAATTGACGTGTGTTAGAGGGATTGTAAAGGGAATCTGTTCAGGTATGTTAAGGCTATCCCTTCTCTCTTTTTGGCATGATCCATAGGATACAAACAAAATGAGCAAATGCACAACTTTCATAAATGACTCTATTCATAGAAGTACTAGAGATGTCTATGTTCTTGATTCTCCATGTGTCCTATTGTTCTATCATCTATTCATAGGTCTCAGAAAATACGTAAGTTGATAAAGTTTATTCCATGACATCAATCAAAGGCATAATGGTCTTATGACGTTCCGAGAGATTTTATTGACGTACTTCTCATGCATTGTATTCATTTATACATGAACATTGACCCATGACCAGATTGTGTTATATACGCATATATGTATGTATATATATGTATATAGGATGTGGGAAATGGTTAAACATTATATACACACCAACACCTGATCAACTGGTATACGTTGATGATTTTGCCCACAGTGGCCGAGATGATATAATGGGATGCCCTCAGAGGCTTGATGATGTTATGAACACATATACCTATGCATGGTATGACATTTATACGCATATGCATGAAATTTTAAATATTAAATGATTCACAGAGCTATTCAGAATTACATGTCGAGTCTTTTACTCCATGTTTCTCTCATATCAAATATTTATGTCTAATATTTACTGATTTGCATTCCTTACATACTTAGTACATTATTTGTACTGACATCCCTTTTGCCTGGGGATACTATATTTCATGCTTGCAGATCCCGATAGACAGGTCAAGAGTCCTTCAAGTAGGCTATCAGCTCAGCGGAAGGTGTTGGTGCACTCCATTTGCTCCGAAGTTGCTTATTTGGTCAGTATGATTTTGACGTGTATTGATTAGTATTGCGGGGCCCTTTCCCGACCTTTATGGTATTGATCTACTCTTAGAAG
Organism: Nicotiana otophora; assembly: GCA_000715115.1. Taxonomy (NCBI): domain Eukaryota; kingdom Viridiplantae; phylum Streptophyta; class Magnoliopsida; order Solanales; family Solanaceae; genus Nicotiana; species Nicotiana otophora. Next base: position 156,907 of record AWOL01S0032547.1, read on the forward strand.
CTTATAGACATATGTCATGCATATGAAAGATAGTATGGCCTTGTCGGCTTATGTTCAGTGTACGAGTGTTTATTTTGGCTTTATAGGCATGTATGTCACATATATAAGCTTTTATATCAGCTGGGGTCGTCCTATATTGAGTATTCCCTTATTTTTATTCCGGTTAGCCCATGACGGCCTGTTTGGCCCATTTTGCAATGATAGTACGATAAAAAAGATATGTTATGTTGGTACACGGTTGAGTAAGGACTGGGTGCCCGTCGTGGCCCATCGGTTTGGGTCGTATCAATATGTATATAGGATATGCAAAAAGCTGACGACGTTATATATGCACCACCACTTGATCAGCTTGTATACATTGATGATTTGCCCACAGTGGGCAAGATGATATGATGGGATGCCCTCAAAGGCATGATGATGTTATGTACGTATATACCTACGCATGGTACGGCATTTATACGCATATGCATGACATTTTAAATATTAAATGATTCACAGAGCTATTCAGACTTACATGTTGAGTCCTTTACTTCATGTTTCTCTCATGACTTTTATTTACTGAAGTTCATTCCTTACATACTCGGTACTTTATTTGTATTGATGGCCCTTTTGCCTAGGGATGCTATGTTTCATGCTCGCAGGTCCCGATAGACAGGTTGAGAGTCCTCCAAGTAGGCTATCAGCTCAGCGGGAGGTGTTGTGCGCTCCATTTACTTCAGAGTTGCTTATTTGGTCACTAGGATTTGGACATATATTGATTGGTATGGTGGGGGGCTGTCCTGACCTTTATGGTATTTATCTACTCTTAGAGGCTTGTAGACATATGTCATGTATATGAAAGATTGTATGGCCTTGTCGGCCCATGTTCAGCGTACGAGTGATTATTTTGGCCTTATAGGCCTGTACGTCATATGTATAAGTTGGTATATCAAGTTGGGTCATCCTATGTCGAGTATTCCCTTATACTTTATTTTAGTAATCTCATGACAACCTTTTTGGTTCATTTACCTATGATAAGATGATGCGAAAGATAGGTTACGTTGGTACTCGGTTAAGTAAGGTACCGGGTTCCCGTTGCGGCCCATCGGTTTGGGTCGTGACACCATAGATGTTTTACCTCTTAATGTTTGGCGTCCTTTCACATCATCGATGACCCTTACTCGCCTTGCGGTAATCCTTCTGTACCAAGGATAACGAAATTCCTTACTTATGAGGGTGATACCTAATGTAACTGGCACACATAGTTCCTTAACCTTAACTTTGCTCACATTGCTTGCTTTAGGGAAGCATCTTCCTGAATGACCTTTAAAGGTTATTCTTCTATCGTCCATTCTATTATTGCTGGAACGCAATCTCTGAAATTCTCATGATGCCGACTATTATCAAATTACTCAATTCCTAATTTATGTTTAGTTTATCTTGTTCACCAGCCCATATTGATTTCTATTACTCTGGGGTTTAACTTTTCCTTCTAGTAGTCGCGTTGGACTCACAAACGTATTTCTCGAAATGAGGATATGACTTTGTCATGACCTAAACCGATGGGCTGTGACGGGCATCCGGTACCTTACTTAACCGAGTACCAACATAACGTATCTTTTCGTGTCATATTATTATAGGTAAATGAGATGGAAAGACTACCGTGAGATAACTAGAATAAAACATGAGGGAATACTCGACATAGGACGACCCAACATGTAATACAAACTTATACACATGACATATGGTATAAGACCAAAATGATCACTCATACACTGAACATAGGCCGACAAGGCCATACAATCTTTCACGTACATGACATATGTATACAAGCCTCTAAGAGTACATACGTCATAAGGGTCAGGACAGGGCCCCGCCATACTAATCAATACATGTCCAAATCATACTGACCAAATAAGCAACTCCGGAGCAAATGGAGCGCACCAACATCTTCCGCTGAGCTGATAGCCTACTTGGAGGACTCTCAACCTTTCTATCGGGACCTGCGGGCGTGAAATGCATCGTCCCCAGGCAAAAGGGATGTCTGTACAAATAATGTACCGAGTATGTAAGAAATGAAAATCATTAAATAAAATACATGAGAGATGTTACACCCCATGTTTTCGTACATGAAAGTACGCCATAAGTAAATTGAGATAAGCTCAGAAATGAGATGTTGCATCCCGCATTTTCGTACGTTAAAGTTTCATCGTAAGTTAATTGGCGTAAGTGTCACGATATATATATATATATAT